>PVIC010015251.1:0-35461 GCA_004025085.1 Thryonomys swinderianus
TGGAAGCACCTGGAGAAAGGTGTGGCCACAAACTGTCACATTTGGATATATAAGAAAATGAGCTGTGGTTAGTGACTTCTCTCCTGTATAAACATTAACTCTAAGTGAGTATGTGATAATCTATAATATATAGATTGGGTATGTCTTTGGTCTTTGTTTTACATAATGGCACACTGCTCCTAACATCCTTGGAATTTCCAGAGATTTTTTTGCATGATGATTAGATCAACTGGTGGCTGGAGGTCCCTGGTGAGCTTTAGGAGAATGACCAGTCACCAGAAAGACCCATGCCTGAAATGAAAGGTTGGCGCTTTCAGACCTGCCCACCTTGGGAGCTGGGGAGAGAGGCTGAAGGTTGAGTTGATCACTACTGGCCAGTGATGTAATCACTCATACTCAGTACTGAAGCATCCTTAAAACACAGAGGACAAGGGCTGGGGAGTTTTCAGGTGCTAAACATATGGAGGTGCCTGGAAGGTGGTGCACCCACAAAGGGCGTTGGACTTCTCCTTCCTTCCCATGTGCCTGTTTTATGCATCCATCTGGGCTGCTGACTCAAAGCTTTTGCAATATCTTTTATGTTATATCATAAAGTTTATAATGAATAGGTAAACAAATAAAGCACTTATCTGAGTTCTGTGAGCCATTCTAGGAAGGTAGTGGAACCCAAGGGTGCTGGGGACACTAAATTTCACTGGTTAACAAGAGGGCCACAGACAGGAAGAAATTTTGTAAATCATATAATAAGAAACAAGCAAGTAGAAAATGTACAAAAGATACAGCCAGATACTTTATACCAAGAGGATATATGAGTGTTGTGTTTGCTACTCTTCTCTCATTGCTGAGCCAAAATACCCAACTCATAAAGTTAAAGGGGAAAAATTTGATTTGGTTTATAGATCATAGAAGTTCCAGTTTGTATGGAGTGGCTCCAAGGCAGGGTGGCAGACAGCTAACAGTTTATGGCAACGTTGCACCCTTGATCCCAGCATCACACACCTTAGATCCAGCCACCTCTGAACAGCCCCACCTTTGATCACATGAGGCCCTGCGAGGACATCTAGAGACAGAGCATAACAGTCCCTGGTGTTGGAAAAGAAGTCTTGTTACAACCCAACATTGGGGGAGGGGCTTCCTGTGCATCTTCCTGTCCCAGCAGAGGGCGAGGCCATTACATCCTGTTCCCACAGAGGAAGGACAAGCCGGTTCCTTTCGAAGTAAAAGAGGTGATTTTTCCTGGATCTAGACATAAAGATGTGGCGACTGGCTTCCCATGGAGGAAGGGAACATGCCAGAACCCCAAGGACTCAGTAGCCCACTGAATTAGGTCAAGTCTTAATGATTGGTTCCCAATTGCAGAGTCCTCAGCAGAATGGTTATGTGTTGCCTGGCAGGCCAAATAGGGAAAACAAGGAAAACCCACCAGGGATGTAGCTACCTGAGCGGCAGACCACAGTCCAGGATTTAAAGAAAGACAGCCTGTGGTGGAGGATTTTGAACCTGAGCTACTATTATGATCCAGAAATCCCTCCATTCAGTTGGCCAAATAATTATGTTACGACACCAAAAGAAGTCTTGTACTGTTAGGCTAGTATATCTGTAGCGATCACTGTTATCTTTTGGTTCCCAGTAGGCTCCCTGGTCATCATTAGTATAATCGCATATATAGTGGAATAACTGCATAGAATGAGACTGAAAAATCCTGTTACAGATTTAGAGCCATTAAGACATGTGAATCAGAGAGCTGCATTTTAGGAGAAGGGAATGAATTCTTCCCCGAGGACTCATAGCTATTGCCTGAGGGAAAGGCACCCAGTTAGGATATATAAGCTGAAGTCTCTCCCATTCCATTGTGGACAGTTTAATTGCAGAGTGATTTGAGATTCCCACTGAAGAACCTAGTGGGTTTGCCCAATCCTTTGCTTTTAGTGGATGTGCCTGCAAGGTTAGCTCCCTTTGGTGGAGTTGAGACACTTTGCTGCAGTATCAGCAAGTGCCCTTGTTAGTGAACTTGGGCAAATTTTCCAGGGCTGAGATCACAGGAGGTGAAGGTGTTGCATGAAGGCCTTTTGGAATACAAAGGAATAGAAACAAGTGAAGCATTGTTATAAAAATCTAGCACTTATTGGCAAAATGTAGCAGGGAGGTTTGTGTGTGGCTCTTAGAGGCAAAATCCCTTTTGGCTTTCATCAAAAATGAAAGATGGCTTCAAGTTTTATAATAAGTCTTTTCCCAAGGGCAAGATAGGACATTGAGGGATCACCAAAAGCTCATGACTAGATGTTTGACCTTCAGATTGATATGTCAAAGTGGAGTAAAGAAACTCTGATTGGGACTACCTTCTACCTAATTATGGCTGTCTGTGTGGAGAGGGCTGACCAGAGAAGGAGGTTAAAACTCAGCTCACCTCATTTGTATCTAAGGAAACAGATTTTTTACCCACAATGTTCAAGACTCCCTGGGGTGCTTTGATGGTGATGGAGATGCTCTCTGATGGACACACTGAGTTGCCTCAGGCTCCTTCACTCCTCACCCAACGGGCTGGCATTTAACGTTCTGGCTGGCTGCATCTCTCTGGGAACATGGGCAGTGAGGCTTCCAAAGCCATGGGCTGAGACAGGCATCTGCAAACACTGGGCAGGGTCCAGGTGGTGGATGTGACCAGCCAGTACCTTTGCTCTTAAAGCAAGAACTCTATTTTCTCCAGGTTTTTCCTTGGACACTCTGGTGATGTTACTACTTCTGGTGGCCATTATTTTTGCCTGTCTCAGATCTCCATTCCTGATCTCAGTTACTGAACCTGGGTATGACCATGTCCAGCAATGGGACCAAAGTGGTTTGAGGTCCCATCTGAAGTTTCTGTAGTTTCTGCTGGATATCTGGGGTGGATTGCTAATAAAATGTCCCATGAAGCCCTTCCCTCCTAGGAGGATGGGTGAAGATTGTATACTTTCAGAAAGTTTGCTTTAGCTAACTAGAAAAGACAGCTGGATTTTCTGCCTTTTCTTGTAGTTTACTCACTTTTTTATAGTTTGTATGTTTTCTGCTACCATCTTGGCTCTCATCTCTAGTAGTATTGTCATCTGTAGTACTGTAATCCCAGTTTGGATCAGTAGGTGGTACAGTAACATCTCCTGGGTGATTTCTCTTTCTTCCTCAGACTGATGATCTGTATATAACCTTCCTTACTCAAGGAGTTTTTGTTTTTTATCTGGTGTGCAACAGGCCTCTGGAACAGAAACGTCAAAGCTAGGGACAAAGCTTGGAGCTTGTCTGCAAACCCAGAAGGATTCTCAGAAAATCAGCCCAGGTGCTCCTTGCATTGTTGATGTCTGTGACTAGAAAGGGACTTGGACTCAGACAGTCCCCTCTGAATCAGTAATCATCAAAGGCAGTATAGGCTGTGACCTGGAAGAGTAAGAAGCTCCACTGCACATATGTCCTGGAGGACTTAATGTGGCCTTGGGGACACTGGGAGGGATTAAAGGTGACTGAGGCTTCTGTGACGAGCTAGCCATGGGTGGGGCTCTGCGTCATGGCGGAGGGTAGAGCTTGTGCCCTGGCTTGAGAATTATGAGGAGGCTGAGATGGTCCCGGTTGGTTCCCCAAGATGGTGGTGATCTGAAGAGGAGTCACCAATAATATCAATCTCCAGTTCAGAAGTCTTTTAAGGGCAGTATCTCTTGAGCCTTTGCAGAGGGATAGTTTTCAGTAGAGGATCAAAAGAGACAGGGCATAAGGGATTTCTGACCATTTTCCTTGACTTTTGAAGAAAAGCTCTAACTGGAGAATAGGGTTGTAATTTACTTTTTTTTGACCACTGTTCATTTCCTGGTTCATACTGGGTGCAAATTTTATTGCAAATTGTTTTCAGTTATTGAAGATGCAGCCCCATAGTGAGGTGGGAGGGATTAGCAAGATGTTGCCAATGGTGCTTTGTGGGAGCTACAGAGAGGGGAGGGAGACTAGTCTGGTATCCTGCAGAAGGACAGAGACCCTTTGAGCTCACATTTCCTACCAGACTCTCTCTCCATAGTTTACAACCTCAGGTCAGGCCTTAGGCCCTAAGTGGATTCCCTGACTGCGAGTCTTTGACTCACGCCATCTGGGTCCCTCATCTTCATACCCCAGGCCAGGAGACCCTACAGTAGGACCAGTGCTGTGAGGCAGACTAGAGAGTGATTTAGGACCTGGAGAGGAGCGGTTTTCTCCTTACCTGCTTAGGTATCACGTGTGCCTTGCCCAACCGTGAGACTCCCTAAAACTACTGTGGTTCTAGGCCCTTGTACCTTGTGGAGATTGATTCTCCATCCCGTCTTCTTTAGGTGTCCTTGAGCATCCTTTGGATACTTTCCAAATCTGTAAGAAACTTAGAAAAGTTAGCATGACATCATCTGTGTAACAAGGGTGGGCAGGAGAAGAAGTCAATGTCTCGGCGCATCATTCTGTGCCAAATGGTGGAGCTGTGCAGGTATCTGAGGGGAGCTCTTTAAGGCCTGTTTCATTCTGTTCCAGGTGAATGTAAAATGGTCCCGGGACTGGGCAGCTAAAGAAAGTGTTGACAAGATCCAAAAGATCGGGATGGGCAGCCGCAGCCTGCGTCTGTTGTTCAGTCAGACACCTGGCTCTGTTTCCTCAGCGGTGTATCGGTGCCCTTACAGTCTGTACATGTGTGGAAACCTCTGACGTGGCATGCAGGGCGTGCCCCAACAGCACATTCCCCAAGTAGAAGCTTGGCCTTTCTTTTTCTGAAATCTGTGCCCCTCTCAAGATACTGATTTTCCAATGACAAGTCTGTTAAATTATGTTTAAAGTGACTCAGGACAAACTTAAGATTTTTCTTTATCTGTCTCCTGTAAAGGCCTGCAGGTGTCTTGGATTTTAAATGCCCTTTTGTCCCCTTTGGTCTCAGAGTCAACACACAGATGTTTACATTCTAATCGGGACTGGCTGAACGACTTAGTTCCATGCAATCTTTATTTTTTGTTATTATTTTTTTATGGCACTCGGGCCCTTGTGCGTCCAAAGTTGGCACAGTACCACTTGAGCTAAATCCCCAGCCCTGCCGTGCAATCTTGAATAGCAAAATTATCTTAGCATAAGCAGAAAGCAGAGCAAGTTTACCTTGTAATTGCAGTTTACAAACTGTCCCAGTGCTCTAAAAAACTGCTCTGGGAAGAAATGCTTGACACATGCCAACTGGACAAAATAGCAGTTCAAACTGGAGCCCCCAAAGGTCTTGCTAACTCCTCACCGTTAAGAGGAAGGTCACTTTCCTCTCCTGATACACTCGGAGAGGGGCGACCTCAACTTGGTTCCCCATGAGGATCCACTAGGGGGGGCACACCACAAGAGCCTTAGCGTCTGTCCACAGGACTCTGGGTCTGGCCAGGGAGGGCTCCTCACAGGGGAGCTGCTGCTGGTCACATCAGCAGTCCCTGGTGAGCCTGGTTCCGTGCAGTGAGCCTGCCACCTGGCACGTGTGATCTTTTCAGGCATTTTGTTACAGTGATGGAAAGCTGATAAGAGTTCTCCTTTAAAGATAACAACATAAATCCAGTTTGTAGAACTGAATAATTGGAAAAAGAATTTATTGGAGATCCTTGCAAGTAACTTTGGAGACACATATCACATATATTTTGGAAAATGTCCATCATGTATACCTCTCATTTGTATAAAATTTTACAAAATGAAACTCATTTTTATACCGGTTCAACCACAGTTCACTAAATTAGTCCTTGATATGTAGTGGCTCAGTGATGTAAATTTACTTCCTATTCCCTTAACAAGCCAGGGCAGGGTTTGGGGTGACAGGAAGTTGTTTTTCAGTGACCGAGACCCAGGATCCTTCCCCACTACCAGTGCCTGTTTATCATTTGCATCCAGCCACTGTCAGGGAAGAGTTTGGTGAACACATGTGGTTGTGCTTCTGTTCCCATTGTCCTGGCCTAAAGTTAAGCCCAGGCCATATCTGAATGTGAGGGAGGCTGGGAAGTGCAGCCCCACAGTGCATGAAGGGAGGAACGCATCTCAGTTGTTGGCCAGTGGTTCCACCAGTTGACATGAGGAAAATATTTAAGATGACTGGCTTCTCTAGGCTGGGGTTTTAGCTCAGTGGTTTCGGTGTCAACCTTGCAAGCACAAGGTCCCGAGTTTGATCCTCAGTAACCACATACCATGGTGCCAAGCATGGTGACTCAAGCCCACCAGCAATCAGTACCACACACCACAATGCCAGCTTTGGTGGCTCATGCCTGTAACCCCAGTGCTTAGGAGGCAGAGGCAGGAGGATTGTTGAGTTCAAGGTTTGCCTGGGCTACATAATGAGCTCAGGACCAGCCTGAACTACAAAGTGATGTCTCAAAAAAAAAAAGATGAGCTGGGCGTGGTGGCTCGTGCCTGTCATCCCAGCACTTGGGAGGCAGAGACAGGAGGATCGCTGAGTTTGAGGCTTGTCTGGGCTACATAGTGAGCTCAGGGCCAGCCTGAACTACAAAGTGAGGCCCTGTCTCAAAAAAAAAAAAAAAAAAAGACTAGCTTGTCATAATTAGGTGGTCACAATTGAGTGCCACAGCCAGATCTGATGACCATGTCTGGGCCCTGCACAAAGTCAGCCCCCATCCCAAGACGCCACCTTACCTACATGGTCACCCACTGTCACTGCCTGCCCCTTGCATCCACTCTGGGTAACCTGGGACAGTGACAGAAATGGACTTGTTGGCCCTGTTCCCTCGACCCTGACGTTGTTTTAGCCCTCGTCCATAGGCACATGAATCTGGAAGGCAACTGAGCCACAGAGCAGTGGAGCTGCACCGGAACCCAGGTTTCGCTCCATGCTGTCCTGAGCAAGAAAGGACAAAGGAGAGCTTCAGGTCAGACTTTTATTTTTACAGAAGCAGTGGCCCCACAGCACAGGAACACGAGTCCTAGAGGTGCAGTCCCTGCAGTTGCAAGCCTGACGGGATACTCATGCCTTTCTCCCTGGTCCTCGCGACCAGAGAAAATGATAATCACACACCACACACTGCCAGAGCCATTTCCATCCCTCTTCCCTTTCACTAACAGCCAACAATTCATCCTTCCGGCCAAAGAACCTGGCTACAACTCTGATTGTACAGAAATCCTACATGCAGCCAAGAAACTAGGGCTCTGGAGGGGAGGCACATTGCTGCTTACACACATGCTGCCCACTGGTACCCAGTTCAACTCTACTGGAACCTTGCTGCATAGATGGGCAGACAGGCTGCAAGGAAAAGCTGGAATTCAGCCCACCATGCTTGGAAGGTTCTTTCTCCCAGCAAGATGTCACTGGAGTCACATTTACCTGAGGCTGATATGATTCCAAAATGCCTTCTGGGCCCAGCTAAGGTCTATGGGAGGCTGGACTTTGATCAGGGACTAAGAGTGACACAGCTATGGCTACAGCCCAGGGATGTCAGGATGCAGGCTCTCAAGGTGAAATGATGGCGCTTCTGCTGGCAGATCAATCTAGCTCAGGTAACCATTCGTCTACACCGAGTAGAGTCATCGGTCAAGCGCTGAGTGAGGGGCCACCCATGCAAGGACTCGTGTGTTTCTCACACTAGAGAACAAGGGCGTCCTTCCGCCTCTTCCTGGGGCCAGATGGGAAAGAGGGGCTTCCAACTTTCTAAATGCCACAAAGGCACCCAGTGCCCGCACGACCATGCAAGGACCCTGCAGTGAGCCCAGCCATGCAGGGAATGGGAGAGCACCCTTCAGTTGGAGGGTGACTTGGCAAGGGCTCTGGCATGTGCAGGGGCGAGATGGACACTTCCCGGCCAGCACCAGATGAGCCTTTCTGAAAATGAGAACAGGCCTTGGGACTGAAGGACCATAACTGACAGATAACCCTTAAGTGGCACCTGTGTCATTTACTTTTCTTTCAACACAAACAAGGGTTGGTTCCCTGGGTCTTGCAACAGTGGCACCTTCACATTTTAGCTGGAAGGACTCCAGGGAGACCTTGTGTGGACTGATGAAGCAGATGAGGAAACCACCTTGGAGGGACGAATCTTGCCTGCGCACCGCCCAGCTTGCAGACCAGAGAGCAGGACCGAGCGCCAAGTCCTGATCCCCACAATGCCGATCACTGCTGTGATGGGCTCAGCTCTGCCGTCTCCCTTGTGGACCCAGCTCCTCCTAGGACATGACTCTGGGTCTCCAGCAGGGCTGACAGTTCTTAGGATTGAGTTGCATAAACAACCACACTTGGATAGCAAGGCAGAGGGAGCCTCGGAAGGTTCCCTTCCCTCTGAACGGAAACAGAACTTTCTCTGAGCTTAGGATTTGTAAGGCACTGAAATGAACTACAGCTGGGGGTGGAAGAAAGAAAAGGGGGATGAGGAGTAGGAGAAAATCCAGCCGATGCTTTTCCTTTCAGCCCCACAGTGAGACTCCTCACAGAAACACAATGACTCCACGGCCTCCTTGCTGCAGCCCCCACCCGAAGCTGCAGAGCCGAGAAGATGCTCCCCACTGCGACTAAGCTGGTTCTGCAACAAGAGGGGTCTGGGGGCGGGAAGCCAGGAACAATGCATCTAGGTGCTCTGGATCCGATTCGAAGCTCAGGCCCCTCTCTAGCAGCATGCTGGACACAGTTTCTGACGGGCTCAGCGATGGCCAGGGCCTAAGAGGACAGGGCGGGGGCAGGACGTCGCCAAGGACAGCAGAGAGAACTTTGGGATCGGACCTGGCTTTGGCACAGCACACCTTGGACCTGCCTACCCCACTGTTGCTCCCCAGGACCAAGGGATGGAGAGGAGCCCTGCTTTCCCCACCAGGGGCTCTTGTGGCTGACGCAGGCAAGGCGCTGCAACTCCAGGGCACCCCCTTCATCATTCAGCCAAACCTGTGCTCAGGGTAACCTAGCAGGGAGCCTCTCGATACAACTGCTGAATTCAAAGCACTAGTCAGTGATGCTGAACGGGAAGTAGTAACAGCTACTGTGGACAAAGCACCTGCTCCGTGACAAGTGCTGACCGAGATGACAGCCTGCAGGTGTAACCACCTGCTTCAGCTGATGGAGGGACTGGAGCAAGGAGGGTCAAGTGACGCACCAGTCACACACAGAGGAGCGGCTACCCCGGGACCCGGATTCAGGTGGGCTGATTCCAAGTCCCACGTTCTTTGCAGCTGACTGGGCTGCCCCTGACATCACGGGGATCCTGACTGAGCTGTCTGGTGGGGTTTCTGGAGGGGTTTCTTTCCAAAATATGGGTGTGAGAAGCAGCCAGGCTGGGTGAAGGGCAGGTGCAGGTCCACCTGGCCGCGTCTGTCTCCTGGAGGCTCGGCTCAGTGTCTCGCGGCCTTGCAGATCTTGTCATACACCTCGGGGAAGGCGTCCTGGCAGCCCAGCTGCTTGCGCAGCTTGTGGTACAAGGAGCCATCAAACATCTCCCAGAACTCCTCCCGGTCCATGTAGCAGTCGGCATATAGCATCTGGAACCTACAAAGGGAGAGGAGAGGTGAAGGCCTGGGAGGCGGCGTCTGGAGGCCCAGGGAGCGACAGGTGCCTGAGGAGCCACTCACCCATGCACGCTCCGCACAAACTTCTCGAGCTGCCGCATGCAGGACCTGGCCTCGAAGTGCTTCACGCGCGGCTCTCCGTAGGCACCAATGTCCACATAGAGCTCGGTCTCGTCTCCCTTGGGGTGCACCAGGCCGGGCTGGCTGGGTAGGATGAACGGGCACAGCCAGATGGGGTAGACCTGGGGAGGCCGGCGAGGCAGGCATCGGTGCAGGGCTCTTCTCCAGCAGGTGACGTTCCCACCTCCCCCAGGGAGGCTCCGCTGGATAGAGAGCCGCCTGCAGCCCGACCCACCACATAGGGCCGTGCGTGGAAGTGCTCCTCTCCTGGCCACTGCCAAGTGACAGCGCTCTGTGGGCACAGGGATGAGGCCGGATGCGACAGTTGGCAAAATGGAGGCAGAGAGGATGGGCATGCCGCCGAGGTGGGCTGTGGGCTCGGGGGGCGGGGGGAGGCTGGGAAGTCCCAGGGCTGTGCCCACTGCCACTCACGTGGATGTCATTGTGAAAGGCTGGGAAGTCCCAGGGCTGTGCCCACTGCCACTCACGTGGATGTCATTGTGAAAGGTGTGCAGGGCCTGCTGCAGGCACTTCATGGGTACCAGCATGTCCTGGACCACGTGGTGCTGCTCATACAGCTTGCGCAGGGTCTCACCCTGGGTCAGCTTCAGCAGTGAGATCTTGGGGGGCACCAACCAGCCGAAGAGGTAGCGGAAGATGGGGTTATTGCCGAAAGGGATGATATCCTGAAAGACCAAGGTCGGGGTGGGAGGAAGGAGGCCAGGCTGAGCTCTGTCCTTGATATTACATACTCCAGGAATAAGCCCGCTCTGCAGAGGGTGAGCTACTCCAGCTCCCCAGGCAGATTTGTGGCTGTCTGTTCCAGCAGTTACGGAATGGAAGCACCTCATCAGGGCTCCCTAATTTCTCGGTGCTCTACCTTCCTTCCCATCAGGGCAGGGGGACTGTGAGGCCAATGAGAATCAAACGGAAGATGCTCACCCAGTGTCTGGAACAGACGGGGGAGGCAGCTATAATGCGCCAGGCATCCCATAAACGGAGCTGCAGCCAGTGAGCGAGAAGAGCAGTCCCAGAGCACAACCAGCTTTCCCAGGTCCACACAGTAGGGACAGTTTCTCCAGGTGGCCAAGTCTATGCAGGCTCCCCAAAGACCCCCCTGGCTTGTGGCCTCCTGGCCACTCAACTGCCTCCCCTGAAACCCACTGGGCAAAGGCTATCTGTCCCCAGGCTGCCTCCTACAGACTGTCCTCCCTCATTATGCCTTCTACTCCATGCCAGCTTCGCCATGGCTCCCAACTGTTGCCAAGAGGGAATTGGCCCTGGCTCACAGCCTTCTTCCTGGCCCTGAGGGTGCCCAGTGTGCGGCTCACATGCCAGCCCCAATTCCAGGGCCCTTGCTGTCAAGGATGCTCCTTTGTTCATTAGTCACAGTGCCCACAGAACTGGGCGCCGGGTCACCTGTAAGATCCAGCCTGTGTGCCTACAGTGCCCACTCCCTCATGTATGCAAGGACAGGCCAGGGGGTCGCAGGGTGGAGGAGCCGACAGGTTCATCAGACCAGGGACCAAAGACCGGGGACCACAGGTACCAAGCACAAAAGGCTGAGTGACTCTTACCCATGTCCCCTGAATCACCACCCCTAAGACAAGACCTACCTACTTTCCTCTGCCTTTGAGGTCACCCCAGGCTAGTCGCTCCCTGGGTTGCTTCCAGAAAAGCTACCTGTGCCCATGGCAGAAATTACAGAGCACACACTGGACCCCGCTCCACCCCAGCCCGAGCTCCCTCCTCCCCACAGGGAGCCACGGGTACAAATGACTACACACCTCGCTGGAGCCACAGTGTGCGAATGTGCTCTCCCCTGGAGTCCTCGCCCTCCCACTCATACCCGTCAGCCTCTTGCCACCCAAGTCCTAGGCTCTGGGCTCTGGCCCTGTCACTCTTTTTTTTTTTTTTTTTTTTTTTTTTTTTTTTTTTTGAGACAGGGTCTCGCTTTGTAGTTCAGGCTGGCCCTGAGCTCACTATGTAGCCCAGGCAAGCCTTGAACTCAGCAATCCTCCTGTCTCTGCCTCCCGAGTGCTGGGATTACAGACGTGAGCCACCATGCCCGGCAGTGGCCCTGTCACTCTTGCCCTGGGCACCATGCCACTGCACCGCCTCCCCTGTACTTGGCTCTCACCCTACACCTCACTGCAACCCCTGCAGCTGGGCCCCTGGCTGGCCTCCCTGGGAATCCACGATTACACAGTCCTGGAGTTTCCCCAGGAAATGAACCGCCCTCTCCAAGCCACACATCCTCTCTCCTCAAGCCTTCAACAACCACCCATCAGCTGAAATCCTTGCCTCTCATTGCACTGCAAAATCTGAAGCAATCCAGAGGGGCCTCTCATACCCTCCTGCTCCCAGCTGCTGCCTCCAGGGGCTCAGCTTCCTTCCTGCCTGTCCCCACGGGGAGGCCACCCTGCCCTGGAGGTCAGGAGCTGCCCACTGCCCTCTACACACAGCCTCTCTCCTGCACCGCCCTTCTTCCCTCCAGCGGGCTGCTCCTGACAGAGCCATCCTGTCTTCTCTCCCCCCAAATCACATAAACGAGAGCCCTTGCCATCTCCTCTTCTTTGTCTCCCATTTCTCTCTCAGACTCAGTGGTTGTGGTTTCACTGCTCATGGTCTCTGGTGAGCTACAGATTCTCGCGGCAGGATTCCGCACTGCTGTTCATTCTCCTTCCTCTATACTTTTGTATTTTCATGTGTGCTGCAAGTCACACATGCTCAGCAGGTGCCTGACCACTGAGCTCCACTCCCGGCTCACCTTCCTGTCCATAGTCTACTTGGCTCTTTGATGACCTGTCCTCCTGAGCCATCCCCAGTCCTGCGGGCACCTTCCCAGGAGGTCTCCAGCCCTGACCCTGCATAGCACGTCAGGGCTGGGCTCTTGCATCTTTCCCTCACTCGCTCCCACGGCCTCAGATAACGTGTGTGCATTACAGATGCCCACACGTGTGGCGTCACCCCTGCTAAGCCCCAGAAGTGGTGCCACATGTGGCCGCTGCCTATTTGGCCTCCCACCTGAGAGTTACTGAGGCCTGACGTGCCCCAGCCCAAACTTCTGCTTTCCCTTCCCAGATGGGTTTCCATGGCAGCCAAGGACCCACTGGGAGCTCTGATTCTGGACGTGATCACACCCATGGCCAACCTGTCCCGAAGTCCTGTGAGCTGGCTCGGCCCTTACAACATCTGAGGCCTGGTGCTTCCCTCCTCCTTCACTGCCTTTACCCAGACAACAGGAATCTTCCTTCTCCTCTTCCACTCTTGCCTACTCCCACCTCAGCCACTCTCCATTCAAATGTCAAAGATCTTTTTAAAGCAAAAAGCAGGCTAGGGTACTTTCCTGCTCCAAGTCCTCTGATTTCCTATCACATGCAGAAGAAAACAAGTTCCTCCTTGACCTAGGAGAAGCCACGAGATCCAGCCTCGGTCTGCCGTCTGACCTCCTTCAGCACCAGTCTAGCTCAGCAGCCTTCCTGCTGGCTGTCAACAATCAGCCTGCTGAGTGACAGGTGAACAGGTGCCAAAGAGTGCTGCCAGACTCCATTACGCACACAACGAAGGAAAGAGCCAAACCTCAGAGCACTCAGAGGAAAGCAGGGCAAACCTTCATGACTGATGATTTGGCACAGTCTTAAACACCACAGTAAGAACACAGGCAATGAAAGGATGACACATAAACAGGACTTCAGCTTCTTAACAAGAAAGTAACAGAAACGTGCAGAAAATATTTGCACATGATGTATCTGCTCAGAACGATGTCCAAAATAGTAAAGAACTCTCCCAGCTCTGCAGCAAAGAAAAAAAATGGACAAAGAAACTGAACAGTTAAAAATGGACAAAGGATATGAAGAGAGTTCTCCAAAGGTACATAAATAGCTAACAAGCACATGAAATGACACGATGCCGTGAATCTAGAAGATAATGCAAATCAGAGCCATAATGAGTAACCACTTCACACCCACTAGGTTGGCTATGTAATAACAAGCACTCAAAAGCCAGGAAGTAAGTGTGGTGGAAATGCAGAAAAACTGAGCACTCGCTCACTGCTGGGGGAAACAGCCGGGTGGGTTTGCAGTAAATTACACTAGAGTATTGTTTAACCGGCAACTGTTCCCTGATGTACCTAATTGTTCCCTGGTATACCTATACTCAGAGAAGCTGGAAACCGGTTTGAAAACAAATACTTGTAGATGAATGTTTGCAGTGGCCAGAGGTTGAACCAGCCCAAGTATCAATCTACAGACGTGTGGAAAAGCCAGATGTGGTAACAAGAGTCCCACTCAGTCGAAAGAAATGAAAACATTACGCAAAACATACACAAGACATAAGGAAAACATTTTGCAAAATGAAAGGTGCCTCTCACCCTTGGCATATCTTATATGATTCTCATTTTTATGAAATGTCCAGAATAGGCACATCCTTCAAGATAGCCAATCAGAAGTTGCTACAGGCTGAGGGAGGGGTGGACAGGGACTGCGTAATGGGTATGAGGTTTCCTTCTGGGATCCAGAAAAGGTTTTGGAACCAGACAGACAACACTGTGTATGAAGTAAATTCCGTGAGCTGTCCCCTTGGTGGCGGTTACCTCTGCTAGTCCATTTCAGCCATCCATCTGCCTGGGTTCTCTGCTCTCCCACTCACACACATCTCCAGGGACCTTTCCTGACAGCACTCCTCCTGGCAAGTTCTTGCCTACACTTCCAGGGCAGGGGCCAGAGTTGGCCACCGTCTCTGCTCAGAAGGCTGGCTCTTCCCCAAGTGTCCCCCACAGTGCAGCCCAGGAGCCCACTCCCAGCACCCTCAGTGTCAGCCTGCTTCTGTCACTGTCCATGGCTGTTCTGCTCAGTCCCTTGGGACGAAGCTGGAGGACAGCCAGCCTCACCTGCAGCTCCCAGAAGATGCTGCGCGTGTGGCGGTGATAGTACTGTCTCAGCGGAATGTATTCCAGGCCCTCCTGGTTTGTCTTCAGGTAGTTCTCCACGTGCTTGAAGAACCAGGGCTTGTAGTAAGAGCCAATGCTGTTCAGCTGAAATGACAGAGGCCGTTGTGATCAGATTGCCAACTGCAACCAGGAGTAGCAGCAACATAGGCTGCTGGCGGCAATGCCAGCCTTTCTGACACGGAGGACCATCCACTTTCAGTCTGGAGAGCCAGGCTGGGTCAGTGGCACTCTCTGCAGATGCAGAGGCTGTAGGTGGTGCATACAAGGCCGAACCGCCAGCTCCTGACTGTCTAGGGAACCTAGTGACCGATCCCAGCCTGCTGTGCCTACTCCATGGGTAGGGTCAAATTTAACAGGGTCTGCTGTGATGTAGGGCTACAGGCGGCTCTCTCTTCTCGCCTCACTGCGGTGTCCACTACTGCAAGGCAAGGGCTGCTCTAAGTGACCCGGCACCACCCTGCACCACAGTCCTCGGGCACAGCACTTCCCATGGCAGCGCCCCCTCCTCTGGCAGGAGACTAAAGTGCACTGGAAGGGACTTGCCCACGACATCATCTACTGACCTGCTGCCTCCTTCAGTCCCGAATGGCTCGATCTGCTGGGGGCCCTGAGAACACTTAGCCACTCTGGGCCTTAATTCTCTCAGCCATGAAATGAGTTCTGGGCAGATGCTTTCAGGAAGCTGCAGGACCTCACCGGAAGCTAGGGGAGCCGAGCTAGGGCCTGCGTAGCTAGGACCAGGTCCTGCCCATCACTCCCCATGTGACCTGGAACCTATGAACCCACTTCTTCACGTGTAAAATGACAACCATGTGGTTGCCAAGTTTGAGCCCAGCCCAGGCAACTTAGAGAATGTCTCAACTTAGTGAGAGCTTGTTTCAAAATAAAAAGAAAAGAAGGCTTAAAGATATAGCTCTGGGCAAATGCCCTGAGTTCAATTCCCGGTACCATTTAAAAAAACAAAAAACTGTGTATGTGTGTAGTTTGTGTGTTTTAGATTTACACACACAGTTGAAACTCAGGGTACCTGGACACTAGGATTGCTGATGCTCAGACTCATCAGGAACCATTTGGGCTAAAAAAGCTCAGGAAGCGGGAGATACACAGTTCTTTGTCAAGCTGGAACCGTCCAGTGCACACTGTGGTTTCTTGCCCTTCCCACTCACAGTCCCTGGCTGGCCCTGGGCAGGCTGCTTGGCCTCTCAGATCCCCACTTAACAAACATGCAGGATGGAGACCCCACAACGCAGTGGTAAAGTAAAAAACAACACAGAACATGCTAAGCACAGTGCGTGGCACACAGGCCTTACAGTATTAGCTTCCTGGCCCTTACTGGCCTGCCCAGTGTCAACCACTGCATGGGAGCCAGGCAGCTCCCTGCTCTTCCCCCTGCAGCCAGTGTGTGCAATTACCTGGGCGTCACCCCCACCTGGACCCCACTCTCATAGGGTGCATTTGTTTTGATGTACCAGGAAATGGGCTCGGGAGTTTGGGTAACCAGCTGGCTTTGGAGTGGATGTACTCGGCCTTTGTCTGGTAAGGAAAGGAGGCTGAAACTCAACAGGAAGCACAGCAACTTGACCGGAGCCAGGTGAGACCTAGTGCATACCTGGCAGTGGCACCTGCTGCACAGTGAAGTTAAGACTCGGGGTACCTGGACACAGGCACTGCTGTAACTTGTCAGGATCGATGTGGGCTAGAAAAGCTTAGGAAATGATACAGATGCCAGGTGGCTGGTTTCCCTCAGGGTACATGTCAGCTGGTGGCGGCATGGGCTCCATGTCCAGCCCAAGCCACTTCCTGCCTCTGGGTCTCCCTGTAAGCTGCCACATCCTCTCAGGTCCCAGCACCCTTACCTGAACAATCTGTGGAGGGCCCACAGGGGAAGGTCCCAGGTGGTTTAACACACCACAGAGTTTGCAGGAAATGCTCCTGTGACGAGAGGTTCACTTGCCTAACGTCATCTACCACTCTCTTGCCCCAGTCTTGTTCTCTGGAGATCAAGGCCTTGCTTACTAAGACACTTGGCAATGTGGCCTCGGAGTCTCTCCACCAGTTGGGGAGTTTCTGGGAGGGGCCTGAACTCCTCTTTGGAAAATAAAGGAGTTGGATCCAGGGTTTGAACTGTGTAAAAGATGCAAAAGCCCCTCTGCCAGTCACCATTGTAAGTGGCACCCAGAATGCCTTCAGTGCCTGCTGGGCTCAGTGCTGTGGACACTGCATAATTCTATGAGCTCATGCGCCATGGGGGCCCCACCAAGCTAGGACTTGGATCTGCCCTGTGCTCCCCAGGAGCCCCCAGGCATCTCCCACTTTGGACCTCATTTTCCTTATTTGGATAGGAGAGTGTTTCAGGTGGTTTGCAGATCCTTTCCAGTTTTCAAATGTTTTAAGTATACAGGTACAGGTCAAAAGTCTGCAGCTAGCCTTTGTTCTCTACTCATTCTACATTAAGAAATGCTTCAAGGGCTGGGGGTTTAGCTCAAGTGGTACCATGCCAACCTTGGATGCACAAGGGCCCAAGTTCGATCCCTGGTTCCACAAAAAAAAAGAAGAAGAAAAAGAAATGCTTCAAATTACAGACATAGGATGTTGGTTGCTTCATTAATCAATAATGAAAAACCTGGAAACAATCTAACTTTCCAACTCTGGGGCAGGAGCCGAGTAAGGGCTAGGGTACTTGCCTCACCGCACTGCTCTGCAGACGTGAACTGTGGCAACGCGGAAGACAAAGCACCAGGGACTGCGCCTAACACACCAAGACAAGTCTGAGAGGGCGACCCGAACAATGGCAAACTAACTGGCTGGAAAACTCTGCAAAGAAATGTTCGACCCTGACAGTAACTCAAGAACCAGACAATAAAGAGAGGTACTATTTTTAACCTTATCAGACTGGCGAGAAATCAGAGTGATACTATCATTAGTGTGTTGGCAAGAACAAGGGAAAGGGCCAGCTGCTGCCACTGCCGTGCATGAAGAGCACTCTCTGGAGGGCAGTATGATCTCATCTCCCAGGGTTTAATGTGCTCAGTGTCCCAAGCCCAGAGTTCATTCTATGGAAATGCACAGGTGAGGACTGACAAAGGCAGATGGCAAAGAATCGCACACCTTTAATGCCACTGTGGAAGGGCAGAACTGAAGCAATGCTGTCCCCATCAGTAAGCAATGAGTTAGGCCAATGATGGGCATCCAACTGTGAGGTCTTATGAAATGCTATCCAGGCTCAGATGAAAATATAGCTGATAACACACCCCAAATTGTTGTAACTGGTTATTCCAGGATGGGGTGTGTATGTGAAGAAATACACAACTTTCTTTTACATATTTCATCACTGTCACACAACAAACATGTTAGTAGAGCTGGTTGTGGCTCATACTTACAGGTGCAGTCTTTCTTTTTACCTCTCTATACCTTTGAATTCTCTACCATAAACACAAATCTTTTCTTTTCCTCCTCTTTTTTCTTTTGGCATTGATGGGGCTAAGGCCTCACGCATGCTAGAGAAGTGTTCTACCACTGAGCCACACCCCAACCACACAAATCCCTTCTGAATAGAGAAAAAGTTGGCATTAAAAATTACATGGTGGGCCAGGGGCAAAGCTGGCTAGCACAAGGTCCTGAGTTTAATTCCTGGTGCCAAAAGAAAAAAAAAATTACATGGTGCCAGGTGTGGTGGTGGATGCCTATAATCCCAGCACCCAGGAGGCTGAGGAAGGAGGATATCTGCAAGTTTGAGACCAGCCTGCGCTACATAGTGAGTTCACAGCCTGCCTGAACTATGTATTGAGACCTTGTTTCAAACAAAAACATGGCATGAGCTGAAGGAATGTGGATCTGAGGCATCACATCAACAGTTGACCTTTTGGCTTTGTCATCCTATGGGAACTTACATTCCTCTTCTAGCCTCAGCTTTCTCATCTATACAATGGGGCTGCAGAAAGAACCAGGGATGACATCTGTCGAGAGGGCTGCAGCAGAGGAAATGGAGGCTCTCATCACTGAAGGGGAGGGACATCCAGGAAGGCAGAGCCTGTTGCCTGAACCTCATGTGTGGCCCCAGAGTCCCAGGCTTCCTTCCCTGACCTCTGTGCAGAGCAGTAGGCGCCCTGACTTACCTTGCCAGGTTCTATGTCATTGGTCATGACGCCGGTCATGATGACAGCCTCATCTAGGGAGTAGAGCAGCCCCTCCACGAAGTGGTTCTCCAGACACTGGGACTCCCGGGTGAATTTGTCACAGATGGCTTCCAGGCCCCGCACTGGCTCAAAGCGCAGCCTGACATACTTCTTGGCGGGGATGATGCGGATCTCAGCAGCCACCAGGAAGCCCAGGGTCCCGCAAGACCAGGGCACAGCATAGAACAGGTCTGAGTTTTCGGACTGTGACACAGAATGGATACTTGCTGAGAGCCCAGACCACGGCCCAGGGAGGCATCCTGCTGTTACTACCTCGTGTACAAGCAATTCCTCCAAGCAAGGAATCACAGACTGTGCTCAGTACCCTCAGTAACTGCATCAGCGCTCTGACAGGTCAGGGAAATGTGTGTCTGGGAGGTGACTCACCTCGCCTGGAAGTTGCTGCAGCAATGCCAGGCTTAGAAAGGTCACCAGCTCCAGCCCAAGGCACCTCCTCCAGGGCTACAAATCTGTCTCTTAACTTCTCTCTTTTCCTCAGAGACAGATACCCCACTGATCTTTCTTTTAACCATTCTAATTCAGATTCTTGATTCTACAAAAGCTCCTTTCCAAAAGTCCAGCCTGGGCCGGCTTTTCTAGTGGGTCAGCCCTGCGTGGTCTCTGCCATACCTGAATGCCTTTAGTAGTGCGTGGGGAGGCAGTGGCGGGGGCAGGGGGAGCTCTGTAGCAGGTCAGAAGCCTCTGGAGTAGCAGCCCTGGACCAACTCAGCTCCCACATGGGCCTCGAGCTAAATGCCTGTCCAGATCACAGCAGCCAATCAAAAGTGGCCACCCAGTGAGTGCTGTGCTCTGCTTGCAGCACCTCCAGGTCCTCCTGACCATGTGCTTAACCGAAGAGGAACTGGGCCTCAAAAAGGGAGGTCACCATGGTGCTTGCTTCGGCAGCACATATACTAAAAAAAAGGGAGGTCACCGTGAATGAGTGTCTCCAGGTTCTACTGGTGGTATCAGGTTTGAAGGCAGAGCCTGGGTAAACATTCAGGAAATCACACCGAGCTGATGAGAAGCTGACTGGGGTAGATTTCTCCAAGGTCAGTGCTCCAAAAAAACACCGAGCTGATGAGAAGCTGACTGGGGTAGATTTCTCCAAGGTCAGTGCTCCCAACAGGACTCCTTTTCCTGGACTCACACCCTCTGTGCAGACAGCAGCCCAAGGATCTCTCAAATATCCACTTCAAAAGGAGTGGATCTCTGCTCCTCCACCACCCTGGTCCCTTACATATACGAAGACAGATCTTATTTACAGTTCCAATTCTGTTCCACTCCTTAGGTAAAATGACTTAAATATCTATGTCCCACTTTAGGTGGCAGACATATTTTCCCAAAGCAGTCAACCTGCATCTGGTTACACCCTGCAACGTGCGACACAGGAGTTTGATGCCAAGGCCTGGCCCTCCCCAGACAGGCAGCGTGGAGTAACAAATCCTGAAGGCAAGGATTTGAGCACCTAGTTTTTTGAGTTTGAGTCTCCACTGTAGGATTTACCATCTGTGTGACCTAGGCCAAGATTAGGAACCTCTCTGTGCTGTTGTTTCTACCCATGAAGTGGGGATCATAACACACTTACTCATAGGGCTGAAGGAATAACTGCCTTAATATATATATAATGAGTTCATGGCAGTGCCCAAGCACTCAGAGAAGTACACAAACTTCCATTGGTGTTACGGACGCATCGTGAACACGTCCCTCTGAGATGCAGTCCCTTGGGGAGTCCAGAGCAGGCTGGTGTGGCTGCCCCTGCCCTTCAACTCACCGGTGTGCATCGCACAAAGCTGCCATCGGCCAGGACCAGCTCGTAGGCGGTGCAGATGTGCTGGAACAGGCCGTACTTGTGGGATGATGACTCGATGCCTGTGCCCATGATCAAGCCCCCTGCAGGGACACATGTGTCAGCCTGGCAGAGCTGTGATGTGCAGGGCAAGGGTGGCAGAAATGGGGCTGTTAGCTTAGCTCAGATTCCTATCTGTCGATTTGGTGAGCAGAAGTCAGGAGGATGGGTTTAAATGGGAGCTGAGGGCCTAAGAGCAGGGGGATGGGCAAGCAGACCCTCCGGGGCACACCCCCCACCTCCAACTAGCTCTCCTGAGAAACCAGTGTGTGCTCATTTTAAGAGGACTTGAAAAGGAGAGGTCCTGTTAGGGCCGGGAGCCCTGGTCTGCAGGTACGGTTAAAAGAAGAGAGGGCTCTTCCCATTGACAAGAAAAGGCTTCCCATGAGCCCTGTGGGAAGAAAAGTGTGACTAAGTTTCTGTGTACTCCACGTAAGTCGCAGGGAAGCAGGTCTGAGCTGGAAATTGAAAAGTGCCTCTGATAACTTGAGCTGCTCAGAATGGCAGAAAGTGAGGCCTTGTCACTGGTACTAGGTAAGTACAGCAGCATGACTTGTCCCAGATGGGACAGTGGCCTTTCTGGACCAGATGGAAGTGGCCAAGTTCCCTCTGCTCTGACCCTGGACCATCTGACTCTTCTTGCCCTTGAACATGAGTCCTCACCCACTGTGAGGTCGTCGAGCTCAGGCAGCACGGGCAGTGTCCAGCCAATGGAGTTCAGCAAGGCGGTCACCTGACCCATAGATACCAAGGGCTCCACACGGACAATCTGTAGACATGAGAAAAGAGACTCCGGTCTCAAGGAGGTGGCGAAGCCTGACGAGGGTTCCTGCACACAGGTGTCATTCCAAACCTTCCCAAATGCCAAGCACCGGCATTCCTGTGCCCACTTACTGATCCTTCTAAAACACCATTCTGGCTTTCCTGACTGGCACTGGTTCATGAGGGTTCAATCAAAACCTTTCCTTCCTTTTGTAAATTTTTTTAAAAATTTAAAAATTTTTTTCCTTTTCCCTTTTTTTTTTTTTTTTTTTTTTTTTGAGACAAGGTCTTGCTTTATAGTTTAGCCTGTCCTTGAACTCTTTATGTAACCCAAGCTGGCCTCAAACTGGTGCTAAACTCCTCCCTCAGCCTCCTAAGTACTGGGAGGCCTGCTCAAATGCTTTAAAACACCTAAAAATAAATGCTTAATTTTTTTCTCAGATATCTCTATTAATGTGTACTACAAACACATGTCCTCCCCTTAAAAAACTTAGCACTGTGGCCATCAACCCTTATCATTTACTCCTTATAAAATGTGATTTGTAATGGACATAACATGTCAAGAGGAATTCTGTTTCTGGCTGAGATGGAGCAACAGGGACTAGATTCACCCTGTTGTCTGAAAATACACACACTCCACACTAACCAACAAAACCCAGACAAAAAATATAAGAAACAAATTTTCAGCATAGTGGACACAGGGCCTGAAGGTTAGGCCAAGGCAGGAAACATGAGCTCTGCAAAAACCTTAGCTCACTGTGTGGAGCCCGACACGGCCGAGAAGGGACTTCTGGAGCCCGGGGTGCTAAGCTTCAGAGAAGGAGATGAAAGCCCAGGAAGACGATGAGGAAGAGAGTGTACAGGCAGCACAGCAGAGAAGACCACTGCGCAGAGTGGAAGCTGATGAACTGTGGAGGGTGCTGCTGGCATTTTCAACTGAGTAATACACAGGTAGGCATTACCTGAGGCCACGGCCAGGGAGGGCACCACCAGGAAAGGTGACAGGTGAGAGCAGTGGGGCTCAGAGCACGGCATCTGCTCCCGTAGCCAGTGGGGAGACTTCACAGTTCACAGGGCCTTTGGTAGAATTCCCTGAATGGTCTTGCCTCAGCAGTGGGGACTGATTAACCCTAAATTAAATGCTGTTCCAGTGTTACCTAAGAAAATCAGGGCCCCACATGATCAAACTTTTATCAAGTAGCTTAGATGTCTCCTGGAACAACACTCAAGACTTTCAGGAATATGACGATATCCAGTACCTAATAAGGTACAATGTCAGAATCTCATAAAAATTCACCAGGCATGCAAAGAGCCAGGACAATTTGATCCATAATGAGGAGAAAAATCAATCAAGCAAAACAGACCCAGAACTGACACAGATAATAGAATTAGCAAATTGGAACTTCAAAAAGGTTTTTATAACTGCATATTCTACATTCCAGATAGTTAAGCACAGATATTACAAGGATATTAGAAAGACACAAATCAAACTTCTAGTAAAGAAAACCACAGTGTATGAAATGAAAGGTACACTGAATTGAACAAGAAATTAGATATCACAGAAAAAAGATCAGAGAACTTAAACACACAGCAACAGAGATCATCCAAAATGAAATAAAGAAAAAAGAACTTTAAAGAAAAAATGGTGTACCAGTGAGCTGAGTGACAGAAATAAGTATCTTAAACCTAAAAAAAGGACTTCAGAATACATGAAGCAAAAACTGATGGAAATGTAAGAAATAAACAAATCCACAATTATAGGCAGAGATCTCAGTATCCCTGACCCTGCAACCAATAAAACAAGTAAGATAAAATGTGTAATGAAACATGGCCCTTGATTATGACTATTAACCAATGTGACTATATTAACATTTATAGAACATATCACCTTAAAGCAGCAAGATATACATATGAAATATATACGTACAAGGGATATATGCCAAGATGGATCATACTGGGCCATAAAGTCTCAATAAATTGAACAGTTTTCTAATCTAAATTATGTTTTCTGACAATAATTTGAATTAAATCAGAAATTGGTATTAGAAAGCTCTCTGGAAAATTCAAATATTTGGAAACTTCTAAATAACCCAGACATCAAGGGACTTATCAAAAAAGAAGTCAGAAAGTATTTCGAACTGAATGAAAATAATGAACATAATGATATTTGTAAGCTATCTCTAAAACAGCACTTAGGAAAATTGATAGCACTAAACATCTATATTAGAAAAAAAGAAAAGTTAAACTAGTGACCTAAACTTTAAAAAGCTACAGAATCAGGTGTGGTAGTGCATTCCTATAATGCCAGCAGTCTGAGAGGCTGAGGGAGGAATATTTCAAGTTCAGAGTTCAGCCTGGGCAAGTTAGTGAGACTCTGTCTCAAAAAATAAGTAAATAAAAATAAAATGTGGCTCAGGGATAGAGTAAACGCTCTATGTACACACAGGTTTGGTCCTCACGGCTGCAAGAAGAACAAAAGCTAGAAGTAAAAGAAAAGAAATAACAAAGATCAAAGGAAAATCAAAGAAATCAAAAGCTAGTTCTTTGAGGTCAATAAAATTGACTTGTCTGTTTCAGCCAAACTGGTCAGGAAGAAAAGAGAACAGGTACAAGTTACCAGTGTGAGAGTGAAGATCACAGCAGGGGTATGGAGTCCACACATGGGAGGACAATACAGAAATGTTATGAACTTGGTCAGTGAATCACACAACTTAGTTAACTGAACAAGTGTCCTTAAGACACAAACTACTAGAGCTTACCCAACAAGAAACAAATGGAAAAACCCTATACCTATTAAAAAAATTGAATTTGGGCTGGGGATTTAGCTCAAGTGCTGCGCCAGCCGTGGATGTACAAGGGCCCCAGTTTGATCCCTGGTACCGCAAAAAAATAAAAAAATTAAAAAATTGAATTTATAGTTAAAATTTGCTCACAAAGAAAACTCTAGGCTCAAACAGGTTCACTTTATGGTTTCTATAAAACTTTTAGAGGAGACCTTTGTGACACATCAGGGAAAGTGACAGGATCACTCCTTGCCTGAGAGGAAGAGGCAGGGAGGATTTTAAGGAAGGGATTAGCAAGTAACCTGAGGAAATATGGAATTAAAAGACTGGTATACCATGTTTATATATAAAAAAGCAGTTGTCAGGCCGGGGATGTAGCTCAGTGTCACTGTGCCTGCTTAGCAATTGCAAAACCCTGAGTTTCATCCCAGGTACCAAAGGATTAAAAAAAAAAAAGTTGGCCAGCACTCGGGAGGTAGAGACAGGAGGATTGCTGAGTTCGCGGCGGCTTGCCTGGGCACCATAGTGAGCTGAGGACCAGCCTGAACTACAAAGCGAGACCCTGTCTCCAAAAAGCTAAAAAAAAAAAAAAAAAAAAAAGTGGTTGTTAAGTTCATTATTGATCACTGTGTTGTCTCTGACTAGAAATAAAAATGTGATACAAACTGTGTAACAGTTTTAACTACATTTAAGCCTATCTCCTTTTTCCTTAAGCAAGATTTCAAGAAGTTGAATCACTGGGCAGACCAGAGTATACACGTGTATTTTCAGGGAATTAAAGTGAGTTTCTAGAAAGCCTGTAGGAGGTTCCCCTCTTCCTAGCCACCTCTGTAGCCCACTTTTTTTTTTTACCCACACACTTGCTTCCCAGGAAGGGACAAGTAGATTTGCTCTCGTCTCTCATTTCTGCCCATGGTTTCCCCACCCTTGACTCTTACAGACTGACAGAATCCTCCTGTGCTCTCAGTTTGGCGGTCTGGGGCACAGGGCTGGTCTCTCCCCATCATGTAAGGCTTGCAAGTATAGCATTGGTAGGCAGCCTCTCTTGTCCATACTGCGACACCGTTGGCTAACATCATCTCCCTATGCTTCCCTCATACCAGGCCCAGGGCCCCAGTCCTCCCAAGGCCGGGGACTAGTGTGTTCTCACCTGCTTCTTGGTGTCCACCTCCAGGATGTCCATCAGGTTGATCATGATGTTTTTGTGTGTCTTCTTGTACTTCCCAACCCGCAGCGAGACGGTGAGCCAGCCAGGGCGGCCTGTGCACATGAAAGTCTTGCTGCCCTGCTCCTTCCATTCTCGGACCTGCAACCAGGGGGCAAAGAGGCTGAGCTGGCTCCCAGAGGGACCCTCGGCACAGCTGTAACCTTGCCTTAGGGAGAAACACTGGGACGGACAGGATGGCGATGGCGAAACGGACCTGGAATCTGGTCCTGGCCTCTGGCATTCTCCTGACTGGGAAAGTTAACAACAAAGTTAACATGTTGTTATACCACCAGGTAGGAAGGAGAAAGAAGGAGATTACATGACCGGTGCTTCAAAGACATTAACTGGGAAGTTCTAGAAAGGTTTTGGAATGGTAACAAAATATTATAAGAATAATTACCATTTATTGGGTATCCTACCATGCCAGGCACCTATCATATAATGTCTTGTTCATCTTTAGAACAACCCTTGGGGGTAGGAATGATCACTTTGCAGATGAGGAAACTCAGAGGTACATAACCTACCTGCCAAAGACCACACTGCAGAACTGATTGCAAGATTAGGAGGACAGCTGGGCCTCTCCTAACAGTCCACAGAAAGACAGGTAACACTTACTGACACTTATTTCATGTCAGGCCCTGTCCTGTGCAGTATCATGCACTCATAGACACTTGGCTAGGGACAGAAGAGGAAGGTCTAAGAAGCCAATGGAAAGAAGGGCTTTGGCAAAACTTTGAATATAAGTGAACAAAGCACAAAACAGGGGATGACAAGCCACGGGGAACACAGAGGTTCTATTTCTGCTGAGATAGACACCTTTCAGGGAGGGAAGCATCTGTTGTTTTAACCTACAACCACCATTTCTTTTTCACCCACTTTTAATAACCCCATCTTCCTTGGCCCAGGGGTGATTTATTTTGCTCCACCCCAGGAGGCAGGATATGACAGGGGTCTGATTCTACCTTCCTGGTCACAGTACAGGGTCAGACTGGTTCTGGAAAGATCTTCTCTTTATTGGATGAATCTAAGCCAGAAACTGTTGAGGCCTCCCTGAAAAGGAAGTCAACCCTGGGGTAGGCAGAGCCGAGATACGGGCGGATGGATGGAAAGATGGAGAGGGGAAAGGGAGTTCTGGATATGGCCACGTCTAAGCTATTTTTACTCCTAACTTCTTACGATAGGAGCCAATAAAGCTCTTTTCTGCCCAATGCACTTTAAACTGGGTTTCTGTCACTTGCAACCAAGAGTCCCATCAAATCCAGGCCAGGTTTCCTGGGGGAAGCAGCAACAGAAACCTTCAATGAGCTCAACAACAGGAAGGGATTTTTTGCAATCAGAGCCTAAGGTTGCCTCATGAAGTGGAGGTATTCCTTGGGGGTGAGAGGTACCAAGAAAGGGACTCTCATGAGTTGGAGGTTCAAGAATGAGAGGCAGGGGCCGGAGGATTAGCTCAGTGGTTCTGGCACCGGTCTCGCAAGCGCAACGACCTGAGTTTGATCCCTGGTAACCACATATAATGCTGGGCGTGGAGACACGCCCACCAACAATCAACACCACATCCCACAGTGCCGCGTGTGGTGGCTCACGCCTGTCATCCCAGCACTCAGGAGGCAGAGACAGGAGGATTGCTGAGTTCACGGCGGCTTGCCTGGGCACCATAGTGAGCTCAGGGCCAGCCTGAACTACAAAGTGAGACCCTGTCTCCAAAAAGAAAAAAAAAAAAAAAAAAAGAATGAGAGGCAGGGATTCCATGATCAATCAGGTCTGGCCTTGCCCAACTCTACAGTCCAGAATTTAACCCAAGCCCACGGTGTGTGTGAGTGGGTTACAGGCACTGCAGTGAGGCTGGCTGGGTTGGATTCTGATGGAAATTAAGATTCTGGGTGGGGAAGCGATGTCTGAAAAAGCTATTTTTGGCATGAGGCACCACCTAAGAGAGTAAGGAACAGAAAGAGCCCCACTGCTCAGGTAGCTGGTGAAACCAACTGGGTGTCAGCAACAGAATCGGACTTACAGACTGGAAAGGTTGGTAATGAAAGCTTGCCAAGTACCAGGCCGTGACCTCAAGCTAACCAGGGTTCCAGTCCCATTTATGAGTGCCATCATCCTGCAACATGACTCATATTTTGGATCTCAATTTTTCCTATTAGTAAAAACAGGTGCAAGACCCAGCACTGCTGCGATGACTATACATAAAGGACAGCAGTGGCCCAGGCTGTGGCATACAGCAGGGCCAGAGCAGAGGCTGGTCCTCTGGGTAGTCTTGTTCTCTGTCTACAGAGAGCCCTTCTGTTCAGTGTGGATTAATAAGTACTCACTATGCTGCTTGGAGCCAGGCCCCACAGTCCCAGGGGTCAGATAACAGTCCTGCTTTCTAGGAGCTCACAGTCTAATCAGGGAGACCAGCAAGTAAACCAAGAATCTGAACCCACAGAAAGAAGTGGGAAAGTTGGTGCCAGTAGGAAGAGAGCGGGCAGAGCTCCTGAGCTGGACTGTGAGCAACAAAACTGGGGGCAGCAGTGTAAAGCACTTCCGGATGCTGCCCCTTGTGCCCCAGGCCCACAGTCTTATCCCCATGGGAAGCTCTTCGGCATCATCTTCAGCCTCCTGCTAGCTGGGAGCATCAAAACAGGGCAGCAGGAAACAGAAGCTCTCAGCAACCTGATGCCAGTTAAAAGAGGAACATAAGGAGGGGCAGAAGGAGCCAAGACACTGCCCAGGCCGTAAGCACATGCCAGCCCCAGCGTGGGAGCTGTAGCAGGGTCCCCGGTAGGCTTCGTGGAGGGTGGCTAAGGGAGGACGTCCAGTTGCAGGAGACAGACGACTGCCTTTGTCAGGAGCGAGCCCTCCCTCCCCAGAGGCCCACGCGCAGTTGGCAGTTGGACTCTACCTTCTTGCTTCACTTTTTTCTTTTATAATTGATTTTATTGGTACGTTTTTATACATGCATTATGATCATTCTACATTGAGAATTTGTACCTGTACATGACACATGATTTTCATTTTTTTCCCAATCCCCTGCCCTCCCTGCAACCCCATCACATACATAAGCTTCGCTTTCTTTTCTTTTACCATCAGATTTTTTCTTTCCTTTTACTTTCCCCTACCCACCCTTTCCCTTTTTCTTTTGAACATTACTTCTTCATTTTAAAAAGCGCCCAAAGCACCTTGCTGTTACAAAACAAACTTTAACCTTTAATCCGGCCTCAAGGCTCTTCTCCTACTCGGCCCCGTCTGGCCATCAGTCTTCCTCCCCTGGGCGGTGCCTGCTCTTTCCCCTTCCCAGGCCAGTATCGCACGAGGCCCGCCCCCCACCCGCGCCGCCCCGACTCTCGTCCCCAGACCTCCCCCGTTTCCCGGCTCCACTCCCCGGGATTCAGTAGCCTTTCCTCCTCCGCAGCTTTCGGCTACCCGACCGCTACGCACCCGCGCGCGTCTCCGGGCTCCCCGGCTTCTGGCCCGGGCCTCGCGCGCCTCGCCGCCCTGGGCCCCGCGCTGTCCGCGCCCACCTGCTTCTGGATGTCCCGCACGCGCTGTTCATGCAGGCGCGGCGCGCTGTTGAGCCGGAACACCACCCAGGCGCGCAGGTAGTAATAGATGTCGAAGATGAGCGACAGCGGCAGCAGGAAGAGACACACGAACACCCAGCGCTGATGGATGAGCACGAACTCCAACCCCTTCACGCGCACCCACAGCAGGAAAAGCAGCGCGCACACCGCCAGCGACACGGCGGGCTCCATTGTGCCGGGAGCTGCGGGGGAACGGTAAGAGTTCGCGGCGCCTGCCTCCAAGGTAGCGCGGGCCGCGCTCCGGTCCGCGCCCGTCGCCGCCACCGCCTAGGGAGCCGCGGGGTCGCCCGCCGCTTCGCGATTGGCTTGGGTCGCCGAGGTTCGGTGGGCCGAGACCCGGACGACGACCAATGGCGAGGCGCGCCGGGGATCGGACCAGGAACTCACCGCTCTCATTGGTTGTGGGAGCCAAACCGCTCCACCCTCTTCTCGCAGACACGCTGGTGGGGGCGCTGGTGGGGTCCGGGCTGAGCACCCGGCCTGGTTTCCCGCGCTGCGGTGCGCTGCGCTGCGCAGCGCCCCCTCCTTTTTGGTGGTGCCTCCTCGAGCAGCTCGCCTAGCGGTAACAAGTCGGCTCACCCCGTGAGAGTGGAGGCGCCCGAGACCCAAAGTGAGCCCCCAACTCTGCAGAGTCCCCAGGCCTGGCCCGCCTCATACCGCATCGCTCAGTGCCCACAGGCCGGGAAGGGCACCTTTTCATTTCTCCTGGCTTCTCCTTATTTATATTCCTTTCCGCCACCCAGCCGTGCTGGGCGGAGAGCAGGGATCTCCTCTTTCTCCAGGAGGAAGCACCCAGACTGGTAAAGACCTGCCAGGAATCCCAAAGGACTTGTAAGACGTGAGGCTGTGGCTGGCCCCTTCCCCTCTGGTGGGGCTGCTGCCACCAACTATGTTCGTGGCAGGCGCTGGGTTAAGAGGGTAAATATAGGAGATGGCCCTGCCCTGTTCAGACGTCCCTACTAGTCTCAGCCACCCCTTGCACAGCCAGAGTTTAAGTCCAGGACAATTACCTGGCTCTCAAACCCCTCTCTGCTCAGACACGCACTCTTGGGAGAGTCCCTAACCTTAAATGCCACCATCCCACATTTCAGCACCTCTGCTCAAGCTTTGCCCCACAGTGCCTTTCCCACGCCTGGCACAGAGCTAGTGTGGTACCCTGGGAAGGCAGCTCAGGCCCCTCCAAAACTCCATTGATGGTGCTTGCCTCTTTCAGGTGCTTGTGCGGTAGTGTGCGGTGGTTCTTTCACGTTATGTTTTAGTTGTCTCTGGATTTATGACCATTTTTATCTGTCTACCCTTACCTGGGTAAACTGAGCTTCTGCACAAACAGTATCTTGTTCACGTTTGTATTTCCAACCTGTAGCACAGGGTGAGGAGCACCACAGGCACACCAGTGTATGTTGACCAGTGGCTTGAATGAAAACCCTATGATCAGAGTGAAAGGCGGTTTACATTGGGCTTCAAAACAGACTCATGTAGATGGGTACTGTCTTCCACTCTAGCTGTAACTGCATGTTATGTGCCAACCTCGTGAGATGCCCTTGGAGTATAAAATATGCTAGACTTCAAAGACAGCACAGAAAAGAGAATGTGAAATAGCATTAATAGCTCCCATATTAATTACATGTTGAGATGATAGTATTTTGATATATTGGGTTAATGAAATATGGCATGAAAATTATTTTTGCTAGGGTTGGTGATGAAGTTCAATGGTAGAGTTTTGTTTAGCGTGTGAGGAAGCCCTGGGTTCAATCCCAGTATCGCATACAAGAAAAACCACACAAACAAAACATACATGTGCTTTTTAAGGCAGCTCTTAAAAAACATCACAAATTACAGATCTGTCTTGAATTATATCTCTAGAAACTGCAAAAAGGAGGGGCATGAGCTAATGTCGACAATGCCTCTCCCCAGGTGTGTCTGAAGTTCGTTGCTGAAACCAAGGCTTTGTTTTGGAAGGTAAGTGTGCCCAGTGAAATTGGGGCTGAGGTAATCAGGAAAGTGAAGGCCCAATTAAGTGATGCTGAGAGTTTTGTAAGAGAAATTAACTGCTAACTGGGATGGTTTTGAGATAATCAGAAACCACCAAGGGCCAAACGGTAGGTTCACTCCTGGGCCATGACTGAGGACCGGTTACTCACTGTATGTGAGCTGTCTCCTCCTCACCCAGTCACGCTCTAGTCTTACTGACCTTAATAATGAGGTGCCTCCCTAATGCCAGGGTCTCCAAAATAAACTAGATCAGAGAATACACAGCTGGGAATCAACCGTGTATTTTCAAATCAGAGGGATGGAGGACACATTCCTGGGCCAGTGCCCATGTAAAACATGACTTTCATTCCCTTCCGAGGCAAGCAGGGCCCTAAAAACTGCTTTGGGTAAAAATTGTGTCTCTTCATTTGGGCTTGTAAATGCCCAGGAGGTAACTAAAAACAGAATAAAGCATGGCATCTCTGCCTTCATTTTTTATGTCTTTTTATCATCTTAAAACTAAGTGGGGACCCTGCTCAGACCTGCAATAGACATCTTAATCATTTAAGGAATGTCGGTCTAAAAACTGGCAATGCAAAGTTTATCATCCCTGACTTGGTGTAACCTACCTCCTCCCTATTCAAGACTGAGGACATCGAGAGTAAGAGATTTATAGTGACATTCAGCTGCTGGTGTTTAAGGTTCCATTTGGAAACCCTTCACAGTCACCTCAGAGTCCTGCAGAGCTTCTGCAAAATAGAGGCTGCCCCAGACAAAAACTCCATATCCAAACAAATTGGTCATAAAACTTCTCCAGAGCTTAGAGGAGCAGAGACCAAAACTGAGGAAATTAATAACCTGGCCTTTGCCATTTCCTTTTTTTTTTTTCTTTTTGAGACAGGGTCTCGCTTTATAGTTCAGGCTGGCCCTGAGCTCACTATGGTGCCCAGGCAAGCCGCCACGAACTCAGCAATCCTCCTGTCTCTGCCTCCTGAGTGCTGGGATTACAGGCGTGAGCCACTACGTCCAGCATTTCCTTTTTGTTTTTTGTATCAGGGATCAAATATGGGACCTTGTACTTATAAGGCAGGTGCCAGAACCACTGAGCTAAATCCCTAGTGGCCTTGTCCTTTTTTGGGTAGACCAGTCTGATCTCCTTTGTCAGAGTTGTGCCCCATTTGGCTGTCCTCAAGCTGAAGCCCTTCCTCATTTTCTCCTCAGTAAAAGCTTTTGCCTATAAATTCATGTAGTAACTACTTTTTAATTCCCTTTACATTTGAAAGAAAGACCCATGCTAGTTGGTATAGCTTTAGCCTTGGGAAGAAAAGAGGCCCTGTTATGATTTAAATCTAAAATATCCCCCAAAGTCTATGTGTTTAGAGGAAGGTAGAAGGGAAATGATTGGCTAATGAGGACTTTGACTTCATCAGTAAATTAATCTTTTGGTGAGATCTTTTTTTTTTTTTTAAGTTTTTTGAGGCATGGTCTCACTGTGTAGTTCAGGCTGACCCCAGACTCACTATGTACCCCAGGCTGGCCTCGAACCCACAGCAACCCTCCTGCCTCTGCCTCCCCAGTGCTGGGATTATAGGCATGAGTCCCCACAGCCGGCACTGTGATGTGCAGTTACTGGCAGTCAAACTCGGGTCCTTGTGCTTGAGACACTAGAGCTGCTGAGCTAAATCCCTGGCCCAATGAGATCATAATTTGATAGCATTACTGGAAGGTGGTGGAAACAAGAGGTGGGGATGTTACTGGAGGGAGTGGACCATTGAAGTGTGACACTGGGGAATATAGACACTTGGTCCCTAGTCCTTTCCCTAGGTGTTTTGTTCTCTTTCTGCCTCCTGGCTGCCAGGAGGTGAGCAGCTTCCCTCTGCCATATTCTTCCATTGCGATGTTCCGGCTTCGCCACTAGCTTGAAGGCAGTGGAATCAGCTGACCATGGATTGAAACCTCTGAAGCCATTAGCCACACCAAACCTTTCCTCCTTTGACTTGTCCTTCTCAGGCAACCCGCAGTGATACAAAGCTGGCTAACATAGCTCCAAAGTAGAGAAAGCTGATCTTCGCGGGAAACACCTCCCCAGACAAAAAGGAATGAACCAGTACTTGAATCACCTAGCATGTGAGTTCTCATTCTTCTAGCCTCCCTTCCTTGGACTTCTGCTTCTGCTTCCCTCTCTACACAGACTCTAACCTTTTGGGCTGCTGTTCTCTAGATAAGGAAAATAATCACCCTGAGTTGGGCCAATTAATTTACTTGTTAAAATAAACATACAGCAAAACTGCCTACCTGTGTTTCTCTGTGTAGAGTGTATGAGCTTTAGCATACATCAGGATTAGTTTAACTACCAACACAATGAAAGTTCAGAATAAATTTTGTCACTCCAAAGTTTTGCTCCTGCTACCCTTTTTAATCCCTTCCCCCGACTCCAAGGTCCTGGCAACCAGTGCTGTGCTTTCGGCAGAAGGTCATAGGAATGAAATAATGTGGGAGGCAATCTTGAGCGCATTAATTTTTGCTGAAGTCAATGCAACTCCTTTTGATGGAAAATCTACTCATAATTACACATTATTTACCAAGTTGATGACCCATGAAAACAGTTAGAAAACAAGAATGGAATATTCTGGGCCAAAACTCAGGTTAAAAAGAAATTAAGCAAAATCTTTTTTATTGTTTGACCACATAGAAATCTTTGTAAAATATGTACTTCTCTCTTCTTTCTTCCCAATAAATACAGATTAATGAAAGCAAACAGTTTTTTTTAAATAACAGGCTCATTTAACACCAGAATTCAAACAAATAGCATTTTCTTGTATTTTTATGACATAGACATAGTTACTGAGATCTTTTTTTTTTTTTTTTGCTTTTTGGAGACAGGGTCTCACTTTGTAGTTCAGGCTGGCCCTGAGCTCACTATGGTGCTCAGGCAAGCCGCCACGAACTCAGCAATCCTCCTGTCTCTGCCTCCCGAGTGCTGGTTACTGAGATCATTTTATCTTTACAACATCCTGAGGTGTAGCAATCCAGAAAATTTTTATTTATTTATCAGTTCATGCTGGGCTTGAACTCACTATGTAACCCAGGTGGGCCTTGAACTTTCAGTGACCTCCTGCCTCTGCCTCCCGAGTGCTGGAATCATAGGCATATACCCCTATGCCCAATAATGCAGAGAACTGTGCTATTTTAAATAAATGATGATATTTGGACTCAGAAAGATAAGCAATTTGCCTGATCGATGTCATATTCTGGGGAGTAACAAAGCCAGGATATGGCTTCACCCCTTGGATCTTTCTGTTACTTAATTGTGTTTCTGTGATTGTTGTGGGAATATCATTCCTGTGGTTTCAACCCCTAGGTTAAAGTGAAAGTATTAAAATATAATTTTTTAAAAATTAAAATAAAATATAATTATTTAAAGTGTGGTCTTGCACCAATTTCACCGGAAAGCTTGCTGAAATGCAGAACTCTGGACTCTACCAATATCTACTGAATAAAACCTCCAGTGATGAAACCTAAGGATTTACCTTTTATTTTTGAGGTAGAGTCTTGCTATGTAATCCAGGCTGCATTTGAACTCACTATGTAGCCCAGGCTGGCCTGGAGCTTGCTCACAGAGATCCTCCCACCTCAGCCTCCTCAGACTCCATGGTGGGATGTCCCTTGCCCAGCTAGAAAGTGACTTTTTTTTTTTTTTAAAAAAGCTATTCTTGCTGTGTATCAGACAAAGGGCTACTATCGACAATATATAAAGAACTCAAACAGATCAGCCTCCCCAAGTTTAAAAACCCAATTCAAAAATGGGCAACTGAAATGAACAGACACTTCTCAGAGGCAGAAGTCAAAGCAGCCAAGAAACATATGAAGAAATGTTCAACATCACTGGTCATTCGAGAGATGCAAATGAAAACAACATTGAGATTTCATCTCACTCCACAAAGAATGGCCGCGATCACAAAATCAACCAATGATAAATGCTGGCGTGGCTGGAGAAAGGAACCCTTCTCCACTGTTGGTGGGATTGCAGACTTGTGCAACCATTGTGGAGATCTGTGTGGAGATTTCTCAGAAAACTAGGACTAGGGGTCCCATTTGACCCTGCTATCCCCCTGCTAGGAATATACCCAAAAGAATTTAAAAACTCACATTGGAAAGACAGATGTACAACCTTATTCATAGCAGCTCAGTTCATGATAGCTCAATCTTGGAAACAACCCAAATGTCCATCAACTGGAGAGTGGATAAAGAAGATGTGGGGTTTTTTTCTAAAATGGAGTATTACTCTGCCATAAAGAATGACAAGATCAATCCATTTAGGTGCAAATGGAGACACCTAGAGGATATACTAATAAGTGAAATCAATAGATCACAGATAGACAATTTCCAGATCTTCTCTTTGGCATGAACACCTGTAGATGCAAATGAGCTCTAGAAAGTAGGACAGCTTTTATAGAGTGGAATATTTCTATAGGAAACTTGGTGTGGGAATGTGATGAGGGGAAGGAATAAATATGATACAGAAAGCAAAAAGAGCATGTATAAAGGGGGGAGGAGGTGTGGGTGGGTAGGGATATGGGTAAAAACG
>PVIC010015252.1:9706-35566 GCA_004025085.1 Thryonomys swinderianus
GAGAGAGAGAGAGAGAGAGAGAGAGAGAGAGAGAGAGAGAGAGAGAGAGAGAGAGAGAGAGAGAGAGAGAGAGAGAGAGAGAGAGAGAGAGAGAGAGAGAGAGAGAGAGAGAGAGGGGGAGAGAGAGAGAGGGAGAGAGTGAGAGAGCGAGAGAGAGAGAGAGAGACAGGCTGAGAGTGGCCCTTCATGGGAGGAGGGCCAGAAAGAGCTGTTTGCACTTTTCTGCAGAAGGGGCAGCAGTGGTGGATATTTTGCTACTGTGTCTATTGGAGTACACAAATATTTAGTCCATTGATCTGGAGATAAAGGAGAGCTCAGGATCTACCCCTTGGAGTTTGAGACTCACCTGTCTCTGAGGCCATGGCAAGAGGTAACTTAAATATAGACAGGTACCTATCCCTGGATCAGGTCCATCAGCTGGCCTGGCTGTCAGTATCACCAGAGAGGGTCTGAGGAGGTCCCCATTGAGATAACGTAGACCATCCTATCTGTAAAGTTAAGTTGAGGTTTTGCTGACTCTAGTGGTGAAAAAAAGAATTTTTAGGATGCTCAGTAAGAGCTAAGGGTAGGGTTTTATTAAGTAGAAATTTAATTTAAAAGTACACACTGAAAGAAGTAGAGTACAGGCTCTCAAGAGAGAGATGTACATTATGACTTAGAGCTAGGAAAACTTCAGGGGTCTTGGGGGTGTCAAGATGTGTATTCCTGCTGTCAGTCCCCCCTGCCATGGTAGGGCTTCATTAGAATAGGGGCCGTTCCTATGTGTTTGAAGTTAACAGCTACGGCCCACTCACAGTGCTGCTGCCTTCAGGGTGGAGTCTATGGGAAGAAGTGCAATTTAGAAACACAGATCCAGGGCCAGTTTCACAGGCTTAGTTTGTCCTGAAGACCCTTATGAATTTCTTTTGAATGAGTTTCCTGGGAGGGAAAAAGTCTTTAGGAAATTTTGGGCCCTGAAGCTGTAGTTTTTATTAAAAGTATAATTTAAAACTTCTTATTGTCCCTATCTCCTTTGTACCTCTCTTTTTTTCTTCTCTCCTACCTCAGTAGGACAGTGGTCTCCTCTCCGCAGAGCCCTTCCTCAGATATTCACTGAGTCACGAAGTCTGTCTGTGCTTCGTCCTGCTCTGCCTACCTGGTGTAACAAGGCCAACAGGGCACTTGTGAGTCCCCAGCACTGCTTGTACGGCTAGGGAAATGAAGTGTGCAGGACCCCTACTGTCCTACACAGGCTGTCTATAGCCAAGGCCTCCAAGTGTGAGCATTTGTCATGCACCGGGGCTGAGGGGATAGATTTGGGGCTTTGTCTTCTTTGAGAAGATGAGTCCTGATGAAATTTTAAAAGATGTCATTGTCTAAGGCAACAGGGAACCGTCCATTTTAGGGCCCAGGTTCTCACTTGGGTGTCCCTGGATAAAAGAATGATCTAGTAGCTAGAGAAAAAGGAATCAGGCTCTAAGGCTTTTCTAGCTGCTCAGCCATAGCACCGGCCAAGAGCTGACCTTTAATGTGGGCGTGTGAGGCCAACCTGCTGGGACAGACCAGAGGAACGAGCCAAGAGATAAGTCTGTCTGGCCCAGGGTAGAGTGGCCAGACAGAGAGCAGGGACCTGGAAATGGCAGATCCCTGTCTGAAGCAAGATCAGTGAGTGCAGAAGACTTCTGGGAGGCCTGAAGCTAATGAAGCCATCATAGGCCTGGAAGCTAGATGGGCAGTGCCCTGGGGGTGGGTGGAAGATGGAGGGTGCTCAGCTCTCTGTTCTGCAGAACTGGTGTGATGGGGGTTGGGGAACTGAAGGTGGAATATGTCCTGCCACCAATGCCTGTGGCTGCAGCATGGTCGGTGGCACTGGCTTCAACTTCAAAGAACAGGTAATGCTACTGGGCTGGGCCCATTAATGTAAGTGGCCTAATTTCAGGCCCCGGAGGAACAGACAACTCTCTCCATTTGCTAGACTGCCCTGAAGAGGGTAAATTACCTGAGGTCTCCAGATAGTTCCATGGGTTGCTGTCTGGTTTTCTGACACCGAAGTCAAGCCTTGGTCCTGCTTCACTAAGCCATAGCGGCTTTGGCAGCTCTCCGCCCCTTCCCAGAGCACTGTTCCTCGGTTCCAACCAAATCCAGGTACCAAGAGCTGTCGAGGACCTAAGCCCTGCAGGTTTGGCTGCTTGTTTCATCACCGCACGAGGCGGTGCATCCTAACCTGTACTCACTTCCGTGAGGCCATGGCCTTTGGGGTGGCTACATCATCAGGGCAGGGAGAACTTGCATGTTCATAGAACATGACAGACTCCCCTGAAGCCTCCTTGGGCTTGAGAGAGCAGACCGTTAGCTTGACTTGGGTGGTATTTCTTCCTGTCTAAGAGAGGCTTGATAGATGGTATTACATACTCTACTCCCCTCTTTCTACCTCCATGCCCTTTATCAGGTGAGCCTGTGGAATTTATTTACTTATTTTTCAACCCTGGGGTTAGTCATGTTACTTGCTTTGGCCAAGAGTGGGGTAAAAGTGACCAGGTACAGTTTTCAGCCGGGGTCTCAAAGGGCCTTGCCTATTTTGCTTGCCTCTTGTGGTCTCCCTGGGAAAGCTGCCTGGGCTGGTCTGCTGGCTGCTGGGAAGGAAAGATGAGAGACAGGAGGGGCAGCGGTGCTCCTGTTGAGGTGTGTGCCAAGCAGCTTGAAGGAGCACTGGGGTAGGATGCTAGAGATGAGGGAGTCCGTTTAGCCTCCATTGGCCATGCTCCACAGATGTGCAAGCTGTAATTGTTTAGGTGTGTATGTCTCTGGGGCTTTGTGACTGTACAGCAGCAGTCTGTTGATGATAACGAACAGATACAGAGGTACTTTAAGAATCAATAAAGTGGGCCAGAGATTTAGCTCAGTGGTTCCGGTGCCTGCCTAGTAAGCGCAAGGCCCCTGGTTCAATCCTGGTAACCACATAACAACAATACCAGGTGTGGTGGCCACGCCTACTGGCAATCAGTACCACACACCACATGGCCAGGCGTGGTGGCTCACACCTGTAATCCCAGCACTCAGGAGGCAGAAACAGGATTGCTGAATTGGAATTGCTTGTCTGGACTATATAGCGAGCTCAGGGCCAGCCTGAATTACAAAGCAAGACTCTGTCTCAAAACACAAAAAAACAAAAGCAAAAACAAAAAGAATCAATAAATACCAGAAATCTGAAAAGCTAATTAAATGCATTAGAGAGAGAGACAGACAGACAAAAACGGGGTGGGGGGTGGGGAGCTGGCTGAGCAAACCTTAGCTCAGAAAGGGACTTAGGGATCTGGAGTCAACTCCATTATCTTGGAGATGAAGAATCTGAGACCCAGGGAGGTAACATTGCTTCTTCCAAGGCACAAGATCCTAAGAACAGACTCTGGTTTGCAGTCCTGGTCTGCTTGAGGATCCTGCCTGTGTACGGGGCTGTCTCCTGTGCAGTGCGGATGGGCGCACTGGGCCCAGCATTCGGGAAGGTGAAGGGCAGGGGTCCCCGCAGGGTGCTGTCCACCTGCTCCTCCTGCAGTGTCTTGCCGTTCATACTTCCCTCCAGGGCCTGGAAGTGAGGAAGTAGCCTTAAGGCAGGAGGTGGACCCCAGAGCCACCCGTCCACTTTCAGTGAGCACCTCTTGGCTTCCAGTGGCAGTGAGTTGTTGCCAAGACCCCAAGGTCTGTTTTGAACTCTGTGATGCCAAATTGTCCCATTCCCAGAGAACCGTGGCATGGCCTTGGGCCTATCAGGGCAGCTGGGTTATGCGGCAGGCACTGCAATTCCCTGCTGCTAGAGGTGGAGAGAGGCCCCCTCTGGGTATAAGATCTTCCTGGGTTGCCAGCTTTGCTTTTGGCACATCCACTTTTCCCATGGCGTGCCAAAGTGCCAATCTATGACCGACCCCCTGTGTCCCCTCACTGTGTGTGTGTGTGTGTAAAAAGACTAGGATAGGACACTTCTAGGAGATAGAGATCTGAGAAATTCTCCTTATTTCCTGGAAAGAACACGAGAGGCTTAATAAATCCATGTCATGCTGTACAATAATTCCTCTGCCCCAGAGTATCTTCCTTATTGTGTTTCCTTCTCACCTTCTTCATACTGGAGGTGTGCTAATTAGATTTGTGCTGGGAGAATCAAGATTACAGACAGTTATAAAGGGATGGAAGTGTTCCAGCAGCTTTAGGTTCCATCACGCCGGATACCCCATTTGCTACCATCTTGTAATTTCCACTTCATCCACTGCTCACTGAGGGTTTAGTTTACTTAGTTTAATAAAGATAGGTTCAGCAGGACATTAAGATGGATGCTGACCATGACCTCTGTCTGCTTGGAAGCAGAATAAAGGGCATGCTCAGTACAATGAATAGCAGCACTAGATCTGGGCGATGTCATCAGACAGTCACCTCAATCTGACCGTAATGCTAAAATACTCAGCCAAGCAGAATAAGGATGTAAGTTATGGAAAACATGCAACAAAATTTATGTGTACTGGGGATCGAACTTGGGACCTTGGGCTTTCAAGGCAGGTGTGGTGCCACTGAACTGAATCCCTGGCCCCAACACGGAAATATTTGATAATCTTCACCTCACGGACTGTCCTTCACTCCCTTCCCTCAAGAATCCCTTTTCTACGCCCAGCATTCTATGTGGTTACTGGGATCGAACTCAGGACCTTGTGCTTGTGAGGTAGGTGCCGGAACCACTGAGTTAAATCTCCGGCCCAACCTTCATATTTCTAACTGATGTGGTTATAACTACTTTTTGATTTCCCATGCATTATCTATTGACTTTCCATGTCCTTCTGCCTTTCAGCACACCCAGTTCTCTCTCTGTTTTGGCCTAGTAATTATAATTATTATTTAAGGAAAGACCACTGCTGGATTAGTCAGCTTTCCTGTCACTGGACACAATGCCTGACACCCACAACTCAAAGAAGCAGAAGTATATTTTGGCTCAAGGTTTTTGGCCAATTCTGTTCATGGTTAGTTGACTGTAAGGGAGAAACAGACTGACAGATGGACAATGAGGAGGAAAGCTGCTCACCCCAGGACAGCCAGAAAGCAGAGAGAGGGGAGGAACTGGGGCTAATAATGCAGCCTTCCAGATCAGGCTCCACAACTGAACCCTAACCAAATGCCACCTCCTAACAGTACAGTCAGCCAGGACCTTATCAATGCATGATCCACTGATGAATACAGCACCCCATGGTCCAGTCATCTTCCAAAAGTCCCACCTCTGAATACATGGGACTTTTGGGGGACATTTGAGATCTAAGCCATAACAAGTATTTAGCTTTTTATTTTCTTTATAACTTGATGTAAACATCTCCAGAATAATAACTTATGTGGTATTCTTACTGGCCTACTTTTCTTACTGGCCTATGTATCTGTGTCAAGGCAGGAAGCTGTACCCCAGCATCCTTTCTCCCTTGCTTCTGTGTTCTTGTCTTAAGTATGTAAGAGCTTCTTTTTCTACCTCCTTCTTTTGAGAAGAAAATTATAGTTTAAAAATATTTTCTTCTAATGGCTATATTCCCACCACTATTGCATAGATTCAACACAATACTGATTGAAATCCCAACCATGTATTTCATAGATCTAGAGAAAATAATCCAAAAATTAATCTGGAACCACAAGAGACCTAAAATGGCAAAAGCAATTCTAGGTAACAAGGACATGGTTGGGGGTATCACAGTCCCCAACTTGAAATTATACTACAAAGCCATTGTGATAAAAACAGTATGGTACTGGCAAAGTAACAGACCTGAGGACCAATGGAATAGATTAGAGGATCCAGAATCAGCCTCAGATACACTATGCCACCTCATCTTTGACAAAGGAGCCAAATATCCTCAATGGAGGAAAGATAGCCTCTTTAATAAATGGTGCTGGAAAAACTTGGCCTTAACTTGCCAAAGACTAAAGCTAGATCAATCTCTTTTACTGTGTACTAAATTAAATCAAAGTGGATTAGAGACCTAAATGTTAGAAACACTAAACCTTCTGCAGAACAGGTTAGATCTCTTGAAGACATTGGATTAGGGAAAGACTTTATGAACAAAACCTCTATAGCACAAGAACCAGCAGAAGAAATCAACAAATGGTATTTCATCCTATTAAAAGGCTTCTGCACTGCAAAAGAAACCACTGGCAGACTGAAAAGACATCCAAAAACTTGGAAAACTTTTTACCAGTGGTTTTTCAGACAAAGGGCTGCTATCTAGAATATACAAAGAGCTTAAAAAACTCAGCCCTCCCAATTTAAAGACCCAATTCAAAAATGGGCATGTGAAGGGAACACATTTTTCAGAGGAAGAAATAAAAGCAGCTAAGAAACATAGGAAGAAATGTTTGATATCACTAGTCATTTGAGAGATGCAGATGAAAATAACACTGAGATTCTATTTAACTCCACAAAGAATGGCTGCTATCTTGAAATTAACCAGCAACAAATGCTGGTGAGGCTGAAGGGAGAAAGGAACCCTTCTCTACTGTTGGTGGAATATAGACTGTTACAACTACTGTGGAGATCAGTGTGGAGATTCCTCAAAAAACTTGGATTAGAGATCCTATTTGACCCTATTGTTCCCCTGCAAGGTATGTACATGAAAGAATCAGAAGATTCATATCTCAGCGAAATATATGCACCCATGTTCATAGCAGTTTGTGATCGCTCAATCTTGGAAACAACCCAAATGCCCATCAGCTGGAGACTGGATAAAGAAGATGTGGTTTTTCTATAAAATGGAGTATTACTCTGCCATAAAGAATGATAAGTTTTAATAATTTATACTCAAATGGATATATCTTCAGGACACACTCATAAGTGAAATAAATAGGTTGCAGATCTGTAAATATATCTTTTCTCTGGTATGAGAAATAGAAGATGTAAATGAGTTCTAGAATGCATGACAGATATTGTGAAACAGAAAATGTTGAAAGGGAAATGGGATGTAGGGTAAGTAGCAAGGGGAAGAAAATATATGATAGTAATAAAAAAGGGAAACAAAGCTTATGTATATAGGGGATGGGGGTTGTAGGTGGGTGGGGGAATGGGAAAAATGAGAATTAAATTGTGTCATATACTGGTACAAATTCTCAATATTGTGTGTGATCATGATGTATATGTGATGTACCAATAAAGATTCCAATTAAAAACTTTTAAAAATATTTTCTTCTGCATTATCTTTGAGTTTCTTTTCTCCTTTTGGCTTTTCTCTTTGAGTATTTCTTCAAATGTCTGGTGATCCTTTGCTAAATGTGCATATTTAAGCAAGATATATTCCATCTGTTTGGAACATCTGAGAATTCATCGACTGGTGATCCTTCCTGAAGTCAATTTTACTGTAGAGTCCCACATGTCACTGGCTTTAGGAACCTTTTTTATGATCTTTTTCCCTATGGAGAAATCATATGCTCTCTTGCCTTGGAGTATAGTATGGGCTTTGTAAAAGGGAACATCCCTATAGGGGGCACAGAGATGTAGCTTCAGAAGAGAACTTCTTGGCCTCACTTCTGGGAGGGCCATTAGCGAGTAGCTTTTAGCTGTCTTCTTCTCTTCTTCATGTGTAGTCTCATAGTCTCAGCTGCTGAGAGCAGCCAAGTGGACAAAATGATCTGGCCAGTTGATGGCAGTAAGCTAACAGGGCTCAAAAAAGTCTGGCTTCCCATTTGCCAAGGCCTATCTGTCTAATATTGCCACCAAACACCAGCAAGAAGCAAAGAACTCAATATAGTGCCATTACTTGAAATTGAAAACTCACTACACTGCATTCTTTCTACACTGGAAGGACCAGAGCTCTTTTCTGGCACAAATAGGTACACATTATCAGTTTGAATTGGTCTTTTGGAGAATGCCATCATCCAAGGATGAACATATGATCCTATGTAGCATTATTTCAGACCAGGATATTTACTTTACAGTGTAGGCCCATGACCATGAAATATATCGGTTATATCACATGCTGCACCATCCAGGACTTGAGTTGGTAGAATTAAGGATAACTGTCGAAGGAAGAGCCAAAGCTCCAGCTCAGGGGCAACTCTTCCAAAGATGAGTTGTCACATTAGGGGTGCAATATACTCTTTGAATTGAAGACCTTTATGTAGTACTTTGTTCCACACTGGAAGAAAACATACGGACCCAGGGACCAGGATGCGGGAATGTATGAGTGACTCTGACTCTGTTTGTCATCACTTGAAATGGGTAACGCAAAACAAACAAACAAAGCTGTGCTTTCTATGCCTGCAACTCTAGGGCTCTGCAAAATTAAAGGTTCTACTCCATGAAGAAGGATCATTTTCGCTAAGACATTTGGCGAGAATCTCTGTGAAACCTACAGCTGCCACCTGGGCACCTGAGGCTCCTTGTGTCCAGGGAAGAGCAGGCACAAAGGTTCCCCATTTTGTCTGGGGTGATCAACCCTGGCATTTGGAACAGATAGAACAACTATCTTGCAATGGAGGCCGGGAGGAATGTTTGGTACCTGGATGATAACTTTGGTAATTCCTTCCTTAACTCTGATAGCAACTGGACGAACGAATGTAGCAACCCTGGTCTGGAAGGGAAAAGTGAACATAGCAGGGGCTGTCAGAGGTGAGAGTCAGAGTTAAACCAACAGTGTGAGTCCAGCAAGAGTGCCAGGTGCAGGGGAGGGAAATCCAGACCGGAGAGTGACGGGAGACGATGATGGACCTGGGCCCTGAGAGAACCTACAGAAGTGGAACTGTAACTATCTCATTGGCTTTCCTTCCAAACTGTAATATTTCTCACTAGCCTTCCTCCTCTACATTTCTCCAGGAAGAGAAGTCCATGGGAACCATGGAAGAATTTAGCAGGATTTTCCAAAAGCAGTTTCCTGAAGCCATTTTGGCGACATGAGCTAGGGTTTTCTGTTGGAACAAAAAAAACTTATTACCTCATTATCTTGGCCATGGTGCTTCTTGAAACTTCATGTAAGGCGCAGTTACACGCATGTGTTACACAAACACAGGCACATGTTTCTGATCAATGCCACCCTTTCCCTCTTTCAGTCCTCCATGACTCCACCTAGCTTCAAACAATGAACCAAGCAACAAATGTAGTGATTTAAAGCACTTACCTTACCACTCTTGGGGCCAGGCATTGGCATGTTTTAACTCCTCCTCTGCTCAGGGTCTTACCAGGCTGAAAGCAAGGCGCCTGCCAGTGCTGCCACCTCTCTGAGGTTCCTTTTCTGGCTTTGCCAGTTGTTGGCAGAGCAATGGCGTTCCTTGGAGTTGTAGGTCTGAGATCCTTGCTGACTCTTTCTGTCTGGAGTTGTTCTCAGCTGTTTCCCTGGTACACAGCTGCTCTGCGATGTGGTTTCAGAAGGTGTCTCTGTTGGTTAGCGTTTCTCTGACTTCCTCTGGCTCTGACCTTTGCTCTTTTGGAGAAGGAGTCAGTTGATTGAATCAGGCCACCCACATCAGAGGGCTTCAGGCAGAAGAGGGGCCTGATTCGTGGCTGAGCAGGATCACACTGGGGCTGCACTGAGGGGAGACTGGAGGAACCAGATAGAGGTGGAGAGACCAGTAGAAGGCCACAGTGAGGAGGTAGAATGGAAGGGGCTGAGGGGTGTGTCCAGGGGAGCCCTGGGGGCCCGGAAAGCGGTCTGAACCTCAACTAGATGGCATCCTGAGCTAGGGACAAGTGTGACTTTAGATTCACCATGGTCCAAGTGCTCTCATAATCCTTTGTCTCATCCTGAAAAAGGGTTCATCTGTAATTTAAATCAGAGAGGGTTAGGGGGAGGAGAAAGAAATGGGGTAGCCTGGCTGGGAAGACATAGTCCCAAGAGCCTGAGAAGCTCTCAGACCAGGTTCCTCAGTCCTCCCCTTTTCAGCAACCGCACGCCCCTTTCTTCCTGTCCAGGAGCAGAATCCCAGGACCTAAAGAGTAGAGGTATGAGGGCTCAGAGGTCTGGAAGGCGCGAGCGGGTTGAAAAGCACAGCGGGGATCCATCGGTCCTGCCTGCCTGCCTGCCTGTCTGTCTCTGGGCCTCAGGGGGTTGGTGAGGGAAGCTCAGCGTGAAATTGGCTCGGCTGTGCCTGACACAGAGCAGACTGTCAGAAAGGGGGGGGGGGGGTGATGGCCTTCAGTTTGGTGACATTTCCAGGGAAATTGCCAGGAATGCCCAGGGACTATAACTCCACCTGCTCCCCCGAGTTCTTGGCTTTGATAAACGTTACATTTTGAAATCATCCGTGTGGAGCAAACAGGCACAGGCATGTGTGCGTGCAGTGTACACATGTGTGCATTCTGTAGCTGACTGAGCTGAGATCCAGGCTCCGTCACGTTACTGTGGTCATGTGTGTGGTCATCAAACCCCCTGGTGCCTCGGTTTCTCTTTGTAAGTGGAGTAATAAGAACCATACCTTCCTCAGAAAAGTGTAGAAGGGCTGCATGGAAGACAGACATTGCTATTTGGGAAGCAATTAGATCAGTGTCTGGCAGGCAGGTATATTATATAAGTGCTCAATTCATACAAATGTGAAACTTGGAATATTTAAAAACAGTTTTACTGATACATTTTAGATAGACATAATGATAACATATGTCATAGGAATTCTGTACCTGTACCTGATATTTTTCCCCATTCTCTTCCCCTCCCTTTAACTCCCCTCCCCCTCCTTACTGACAGAAACTTTGCTTCCATTTTTTCCTTCTAGTCTCTTTTTATCTTGCTCTTACTTTCCTTTTCCCTTCCTCCTCCCTTATTCTCATTTGAACATTTTCTCTCATTTCCCAGCATCTATTATACATTTTGATCCTTTTTACAGTTTCAGTTTTTCACACCGGAAAAACAATGTGGTTTTTAAATGTGTGTGTCTGATTTATATCACTTAAGAATATGACCTCAAGTATATCCGTTTAGCTAGAAATGTTTCAAGTTCGTCCTTCTTTATGGCAAAGTAGTACTCTATTGTATAAAAAAAACACGTCTTCATCCATTTGTCTATTGACATTTGGGCTGTTTCTGAGATTTTTGTTATTACAATTGTGCCCCTATAAACATGGAAAAATATCAGGAAAATGCCAATAAGAGGAGTTGCTTGGTGAAATGGGATCTCTAGTTTTAGTTTTTTGAGGAATCTCCACACTGATTTCCACAAGGTTACACCAGTCTGCACTCCCAACAACAGTGGAGAAGAGTTCCTTTTCCCCTATAGTCCCACCAGAATTTGTTTTTGCGTGACTTGTTGATAACAGCCATTCTTTCTACAATGAGCTGGAAGCACAGCATTGCTTTAATTTTCATTTCTTGAATAACCACTGATGTTGAATATTTTTACATATATAGTTGCTATTTCTACTTCTTCATCTGAGAAGTGTCTATTCATTTCAAATGCTCGTTTTTGGTTTGGGTCTTTAAACTTGGAAGTTCTTTATATATTTTATATAGTAGTCCCTTGTCTAAGGAACATCCAGCAAACATTTTTTTTCCACAGTGTGGGTTGTCTTTTCACTCTGTTGATAGTTTCTTTTGGTGTGTAAAAGCTTTTTAATTAGATGAGATTCCAGTTGTTCTTTTTTTTGAGACAGTGTCTTGCTTTGTAGTTCAGGCTGGCCCTGAGCTCATTATGGAGCCCAGACAAGCCTTGAACTCTTCCTGCCTCTGCCTCTGAATCCTGGGATTACAGGTGTGAGCCACCACACCCAACATTGTGGTATGTGGTATCGGGGATCCAACTCTGGACCTTGTGCTTGTGAGATAGTCACCAGAACCACTGAGTTAAACCCCTGGCCTAAGGCTATTGATTTTTGTGTTGACTTTGTATCCAGCTATGCTACTGAATTTAGGTATTAAATCTAGAAGCCTTTTGGTGGAATTTTTGGGGTCTTATATGTAGACTATAATATTATAAAAAAAAAAGGATCATTTAGCTTCTTGCTCTCCTATCCATATTCCTTTTATTTCTTTCTCTTGTCTAATTGCTTTGGCTAATATTTCCAGAAGTATATTGAATAGGAGTGTTGGTAGTAGATGTTCTTGTTTTGTTCCTGATTTTAGAATAAAAATTTTCAGTTTTGTCTAAATTTTCAGTATGATGTTGGCTATTGGTTTGTTACAGATGGCTTTTATCAGTTTGAAGTGAAACCATCTATTTGGTTTTTTTTTTAAAAATCATGAATGTGTGTTGAACTTTGTCAAATGCTTTTTCACTATATCTGTTGAAATTATCATATGGTTTTTGTCCTTGGTTCTGTTAATATGTCATATTACATTTGTTAATATGTCATATTACACTTATTGATTAGTGTATATTGAACCATCTGCTGGGATGAATCATTCTTGATCATAGTGTACAATCTTCTTGATGATTTGCTGCATTCTGTTGGTCAGTATGTTATCAAGAATTGTTTTCATCCATGTTCATTAAGGAGATTGACCTTTAGTTCTCTGTTTTGGTTGGATTCTTCTCTAGTCTTTGTATCAGGATAATGCTTGCTTCCAGGAATGAATTTGGGAGTATTACTTCCCTTTCAATTTCATTAAAGTATTTGAGAAGTAGCAGCATTAGATCTTCTCTAAATTTCTTGTAAAATTCAGCAGTGAATTCATCTTTGGGCTTTTCTTTGTTTATAGGTTTTAATTATATTTTTAATTTCACTGATATTGGTTATTGAGAATATATATATATATATATATATATATATTTTTTTTTTTTTTTTTGAGACAGAGTCTGGCTTTGTAGTTCAGGCTGGCCCTGAGTTCACTATGTAGCCAAGGCAAGCCTCGAACTCAGCAATCCTCCTGTCTCTGCTCTGATTACAGGCGTGAGCCACCTGGAGGGTATGAGTCACCACGCCCAGCATTGTGTGTGGTTACTGGGATCGAACTCAGAACCTTGTGCTTGCAAGGCAGGCGCCAGAACCAGTGAGCTAAATCTCCGGCTCCAGAATTTTTATATTTTTTGATTCAGCTTTGGCAATTCATGTGTATGGAGGAATCTATTTTCTCTGTGTCTTTATTAGAATAAAGGTCTTTGAAGTAGGTATTGATATTCTTCTGAATTTCTGCAGGATCAGTTATGATTCCCTTGTCTTTCTTTCTTTCCCTTTTTTTCTTTCTTTCCTTCCTTCCTTCCTTCCTTCCTTCCTTCCTTCCTTCCTTCCTTCCTTCCTTCCTTCCTTCCTTCCTTCCTTCCTCCCTCCCTCCCTCCCTCCCTCCCTCCCTCTCTCTCTCTCTCTCTCTCTCTCTCTCTCTTTCTCTCTTTTGAGATAGGATCTCACCTTGTAGTTCAGGCTGGGCTTGAGCTCACTGTGAGCTCAGGCAAGCCTTGAACTCAGCAATCCTCCTGCCTCTAGCCTCCTGCATGCTGGGATTACAGGCATGAGCCAATATGCCTGGCAGTGTGGTATGTGGTGCTGATTGCTGGTGGAAGTGAGTCACCAAGGCCAGTATTATTGTATGTGGTTACTGGGGATCAAACCAGGGACCTTGTGCTTGCAGGGCAGGCACTGGAACCACTGAGCTAAATCCCCAGCCCCTTCCTTGCTATTTTTAAGAAATCTTTCTCTTCAGAATGACTAACACAATCCTATCTTTTTTATCTGCTGTTCTGTCCTCACAATAGGTCATCCTGCTGCATCTGTATTCAGTGAAAAAAAATTTTTTTTTTTTTGCTTTTTGAGACAGAGTCTCGCTTTGTAGTTCAGGCTGGCCCTGAGCTCACTATGGTGCCCAGGCAAGCCGCCGCGAACTCAGCAATCCTGTCTCTGCCTCCCGAGTGCTGGGATGACAGGCGTGAGCCACCACGTCCAGCATTGTGGTATGCGGTGTTGATTGTTGGTGGGCGTGTTTCCATGCCCAGCATTATATGTGGTAACCGGGGATCGAACTCAGGACCTTGCACTTGCGAAGCAGGTGCCGGAACCACTGAGCTAACCCTCCGGCCCTTCAGTGAAATTTTTAATCTTCTGTATAAATGTTTGAATCTGTTTCATAGATTCTGTTTCTTTCCTATCTGGGGCATTCATCCTTTTCCTAAACTCTTCTATTTTCTTTATCTTTATCTATTCTAGAGCCACTAACCATGTTTTTTATTATGGTCACTGTCTCTATAGTTACTTGAGAAGTTATTTCTGATTTGACTTTTTTCTAGAGCTTCTTTCATCTGTTTTCTTACTTCCACTGCTACCACTTCAGAGAACCGTGGTAGCATTCAGATTGTTCCATCTCATTGCATCCTGTTGAGCTGAATGTCTGAGGTTGCATCTTGCTTCCATGTGTGCTTATTTTCAACTTTTTAAAGTTTAATTCCTGGATTAATGCTTATACATTGTTTGTGGAAGGTAGCATTATTGCTAATATTGAGAACCCTCGGGAGATGACTACTCAGAGATATCTTCCACATGTAGCTCACTTTTCGGTTTGAGTTTGTTGTAAGATCCAACCTCTTCAATTTATTGGGAATGAGAAGTCGGTACCTATTTTGTCTAGCCCCCGGTTCTTTGGTATTGGCCTGTATGTAGTATTATTTATCACCATTAGGTAATCTCAGTCTTGACATTCCAGGAAGAATAACTGATTAAAACAGTAATGTCACCTTTGCTAAAGTAGTACAATCAGTAATACTAAGAACATCAAATGGGCTGGGGATTTAGCTCAAGTGGTACCACTCCTACCTTGAATCCTCTCAATATAGCAATTTTAACATTAGGAGAAAAAATTTTAAAAGGGTTAGGGGAAAATAGAGAAATAGAAGAAAAAAAAAGATTAGAAGCAAGGCTGGAGGACAGGAAGGATTAGATGAACTTCAAGAAACTGGTGAAGAAGACAGGAAGAAAGAGGGAAGAAAGAAAAACAAGAACAGTAGAATAACAACAAAAACCTAGAAAAAATGTTCACAATTATATAAAAATAAGAATAATCAAGAAAAACAAAACAAAAGCAAAAAAAGAAAAAGAAAAAGAAAAAAGTGTCTATTTCAGGGTGTATCTCTGCTGTCAATGGTAGACAGAGAAAGACCAGATCTGTATGGATTAATTCCAGCAATCCAGCTGTAGATTTATGGTGGGGTAGTGGATAATCCTAGCAAACCTGAACTTTAAGTAGCACTGAATTTCAGGCTGGTTTCTGGTTGTGAGGCTGGAACCCTGTTTAGACTGCAACATTTTGTGTCTCCAGCTGGTTTAAACTCAGCTTCTTGACCTCCTGCTGACTTGAACTTGGTTTTACCTCACTCTGACAATGGGAGCTGCTAGGTGGAGCCAGTCCACTGCTACTCTATTCTGAGCTCAATTGGCCTCTCCCCAGGATGGCTACTGGTCAATTGCCCTCTCCTGTGGGAGGTGTCCAAACCTGAATAACTCACCAGCCACTGCAGTCCACTGTGTCCACTGCTACTTTCCTTTTTTTTTTTTTTTTGAGACAGGGTCTCACTTTGTAGTTCACACTGGCTCTGAGCTCACTATGTAGCCCAGGCAAACCTTGAACTCAGCAATCCTCCTGTCTCTGCCTCCCGAGTGCTGGGATTACAGGCATGAGCCACCACACCAGGCATGCTACTTTCCATTTTTGTATTTTTCCATGAAGGCCTCTGGATTCATCAGTAGTCACCATGAATCTACAGATTCAAGCTGCCCCTCCTACTCAGTGAGTCAGGTCTCAGGGAGAAAGTACCACTTGTCACTTCCTTCTTTTGCATTGAGATGTCTCTCTTCACTCCCTGTGGACTTCAATTCTCACTTCAAATTGTTGCTGGGTCCCAGGGACTCTCTTCCTTTCTTCTTCTATTTCTTATGTTGCTTTATTTCAGCATCTGGACACCAAATCTCCGAGAGGCTGTTTCTCTGGGTTCACCACTTTGCCATCTTCCTGGAAGCTGAAACTTGGGAGTCTTGTGATGTTACCTCATAAAATTCTTTCTCAATCCTTGGAATCACTTGGAATTGAGTGTGAATGGAACCAGAGACAAGGTCTGAGGGTCATGCATTTTGTGGGGAGAGCAGAAAGGGATCGCTTCAAGAGCCTGTAACCACTGGTCAGTGGTCATTTTGAGCTTTTTCTGGAATCAGGCCAATCTACATGTGTCCTCCAAGTGCCACTTTAGAGTATAAAATAGCAAATTCTGGGAATGGGAGCTGAGATTTTTAAATGGCTCTCAGAAGATTTTGCTATATATCAGTGCTCACGGAGAGCATCGATTTACTTCTACTTGTGCTTGCTTTTAATTTTTGCCTGTGGAGAGCGAGTGTATGAGTGAGGGATAATCATTTGTCATGAGCTTGCTCTAGCAGAGCTGTTGTAAAACCTGGATTAGATGTGGTCCTTTGCTATCTTAGCTCATTCTGTTGTCAGGTAGGGGAATAAAGCTCATTATTGGTTTCACTGCCAGGATACAAAGAGTGTCCGTGTTGGTGTTTTCTCTATCCCCTTGTGTGCAGTAGACTTTGGGAATATAGTAATGACAGTGCCATCCCATTTTCTCCATCTCTTTCTGAATCAGGTGGAGGTATTTACTATTGACAGCAATTTTGCTAGGAAGTCAGAGAAGAAGCAGAAAGCCAAGGCTCACATGGTATAAGGAAAGCAAGAAGGTTCCTGAGAAACAGAGGCAGTGGATCCCTTCTTCAGTCCAGCCGAGTAACCTGTAGTTGTATCCCTCATGGCTCTGTGGTGCTTTCCATTTTATCCTCATGAAAACCTGAGCAAAGAGTCAGAATGGAGCTGTCTTTCTGTTGCTTCCTGATTGTTTGGTTATTGTTAGTGGGCTGATTTCCACTTACATAACCTCCTCTCTGTTAGAAGAAATCTCATTATTTCACTTTGCTATGTGCACCAGGTCTGGGTCCACGTTGAACTATGCAAGACGCCAGGAACGTGCTGTTTCTCATCATTTCTACCCAGCAAGAGAATCCAGGAGAAAGCTACACCCAAACCAATTACAGGGGACCCTTGAGGCTGTTACATAATAGTCCTGGAGACAGTAGAGTATAGCGGGCCTTTGTGTTCCTGAGAGTGCACAGGCCAAAACTGTCTTTTCCTTGTGTAGCAAATTATGGGTAGGTTAGTTTTTTTTCCAATCTAGAAGATTTGGGGATTCATTTATCTATAGTGGGGAAGAATTCCTAAATTGAATTGAGTTTTTCTTGAACACAAATGAGTAAAACAGCAAACAAAAGCAAAGAGAGGCCTCCCATTGAAGTGTGATGTTTTAGGTCTTGACTGAGCTCTGTTCCGGGCAAACTGGATAATAAGCATGAAAGCCTTTGAATCCAAGCACAAAAACCCTGACTCTCAGGTAGAAGGTTCAAGTGGAAAGCAGTAATTTTGGTGAGGTACTAACATCTGGAGGCCTCTGAAGCCATTAATATGGTAGGTAGGAAGCTTGGGTGGGGAGAGCAAGGCCTTCTGGGTCAGTAGAATTGATTTGAATCTGCTCTACCACTATGTGTCTGGTTTGAGTCTGCCAATATTAGCTATGTGACCGTGGACAAGTTACTGCATCAGTCAGTAAAGTAGAAATGAGCCCTAAGTATTTTAATAGAGGACATTTATGTGGCACTTCAGTTCACGAACTTAACTCTTTCCATGATTCTGGTCACAAACTGAATAGGATGAGAACAAAGTCAAACTTCCTCATAAGGTCAATATGGAACCTAGTCATCAAATTTGATTTGGCTCTTGTCCAATTTAGTTTGCAACCGGAATCATGGAAAGAATTAATTTTGTGAACTGAGTCAGCACTATAATTATGCGGGCCATGTAAGAGCTGAAGAGTCAGATAACAGACAGGGAATGCAAGAAAGGAAATAAGGTAGGAAGCTGCTGTTCACTTCGAAGCTGGAGGGATATAGGAATGAGATGGGAAAGAGGGTTTCCAGGGGGGACGATATGCTCAATGTGAGGCAGCAGCATGAGGAATTGTGGGGAAGATAGAGCAATGGCTGGGAGATCCTTTTCAAAAGAGAGAAAGAGATAAAGAGAAGGGCCCTAACTTTTCTCGCCTTTTGACCTTTCTGTAGTGAGCCATTGATTGAACCTTCCAATCACTGGCAAAGGAGCCCAAGTATAGAATAGAGTAGGGCAAGGATAGGGACTGGATCTAAAAGCAGACAGGTTCATGGCCTGAACAGAGTTTGAATAATCACCTCTGCCGTCTGTTGGATGGAGGTACCAGTGAAGCAGAAGTGGACCTGGCCTATGGCCCCTCTTGCTTGTCAGCGTGAGGGGAAAGAAAACATGACATTTGCCTGTGTAGGAATCTTCTGTGAAGTACCGGACCCTTCCCACCATAATAATCCTGAGCAGTTCCTTTTACTATTCTGTTTCTTTCTTTTAGAAGGTATCTACCACCTCCAAAAAGATTGTCCATCTCTGAGAGATTTCAGAAAATGAGAAAAAGTGAGAAGCCTATAACTAGCAGTGTGTGTGAAAGCACATGTCAGGCAAACATGCTTTTTTGCTTCTGTCTCAGCTGGTGGTAAGGAAAGTTTGGGCCACATTTATCATTCATCTTTCCTTTCCACTGGCTTTCCATCAGTATGGGTCCCTGTGAAGGACAGATGGGTTAGCTGAGGAAACATAATGATGACCTATTTATATGTGGACAGAGTTCAGGAACCCCCATGTACTCTCAGAGTGAGGTACTGGAAACTGTCACTACCTGTATGGCTTCAGGGCCAGAGGAAGGAGACAGTACTGCTGGAACCTGAAAGAGGAGTCACCCCTTTTGAGGCCGTAATCATAGACATGGAAAGAACAAAGGGAACCTATACACAGTCTATCTCTTTTGCTGTCTTCTGTCCAGTGCCAGGTCTTGCAGTGACTAAACCTCACCTGTGTGGTGGCAGCAGGTGCAGACTTGAAGTCAGGACAGGACATAGAGGGTGGAAAATGAACCCGGTGGATGAATGGAGATAATCAGCAAAAGTTACTCCCCTTGTTATTTGGTACTTGAAAGTCTGAGGGTACCGAATGCTATGTGAGCCACCTAGGAGGGGTTTGCTGGGTGGATGCTGCTCTGATTTGGGGTTTATGAAGAAAGTATTTGTGAGAAGAGCAGTATGTCTTTTTATCTAGTCTTCTGGGGATAAAATGCCAAAGCTTGGCTTCCGGTTAGCTGTGGACCCTTGTATTCTTCTAAGTAAGGAGGATGAGAAGTGCTAACAAAAGGGTTAAGAGACTGGGCTCTTGCATTAGAGACCCACTGATTCAGTCTCAGATTACTGCGTATTAGCGTGGGGCTTTAATTAAGTTAGTTACTATTTCTTAGCCTCCATTTTCCAAAATGTAACATACTGATGATATCACGACATAGTGGTAAGGATCAAATGAGATAAGATGTACACATTGTTTAATAAATGTTAGTTACATTTTCAGTTTTGCCAACATGATGAGAGAATGGGGCAGGAAATAGAAACTCTTATGTAGGAAGTCTGAGGTCACTGAGCCAGGAATGAGGGGCTGGGGGGAGATCTTTGACAATATGGCAGAAGCCCAAGGGCCTCAGAGTGGCAAATCAGTACATCCAAGAGTGGTTTAGTCCACCTAACTGAACAGATTTCTAAAACAGATTTGTGTCTGCAGCTAGTACCTGGAAAATAGGAGGAATCCCGAGGGGCTGCCTGGAGCTGAGTTTTAGGGAATCAGTGACCCTTTCCCTTGCACTATGAAATTAGATATGTCTGGTCAGACAGGACTAAAGAGAATATATGCCATTGTCTTTCTGAATGGCTCATCTCAAATAAGTGCTACCATCTAACTACTGACGAGTGCCTTACCTTGTAGGATACACTCTAATTTCCAGTATCCCTTTTAGTGGAGATGTGATGGGCTTAGCTTGCTACTTCAGGGCTCCCATGACTGCCTACTGGTTCTGATTCACACAGAAAAATAATCTAGTCAGGAGTGAAAAACTTCGGATGTGTCTTTAAAGTCTGTGACATTTTGGGGAGGAAATAGGACTTAAGGGGTCACAGGTGTTTTCATGACTCCTTCCTGTTGACAGTCATGACTTCAGAAGAGAGAGGGGGACATGGGATGCAAGTGGCTCTTGGAAGGGTTTTAGCAGCATGGCTTTGGTGGATGTGACACACTGGGTAGACAGCTTGCAAGGACAGAGTGAAAATCCAGGAAGCATGGGGTTGTAGTCTGATGCTCACCTATTCCATCTTTATGACTTTCAAAGGATATGTATGATGAGAGAAAAAAAGCCAGAAGAAAAAATCTTGATACTATCAACAGTAAATGGGACAATTTTCTGGCAAAAACAAGAAAGAAGAGGTTGGAAAAGTGCTTATAGACCAGAGACCAAACTGCCCAGTGTATGAGCCATGAACTTGAATGTTAGTGCAAAATGCCCAATACATGTGCAGATTCAATTCCCTGTCTTGTAGACTTGTGTCCAACGGAGGACCATCACCACTTCTGAGTGAGTAGGGTCCTGTGAGTATACCATCCATCCTGCTCCGTGGAGGCAGCTTTTCAGAGAGATTGAGTCTAGGCATCAGCAGTTCAAGTTGTGGCTCTATCACTTACCTCTGTGTGACTTTGTACAAGTCTCCTCACTTTTCTTAGCTGTAGTTTACTCGTGTGGGAAGCAAGAATCTTAGTAAAGTCTATCTCAGCATCATTCAAAGGCACAAGAGAGTTAGAAGGTTCCCAGAGGTACACACAATCCTATACAGTTAGAGATGCCGCCCGAGCAAGAGACCTGAGGGAACTGATCCTGCAGTAGGAGGAAATCCAGGGATAAGTATTGCATTCAAAGCCAAGGGAAGATAGATTTTCATGCATGAGGATTGAGTGGTCACCATGGCACAGGCCAGTGAGAGAGGAATTACGCTGTCAAGGGCAGGACAGAAGGTCTCTGAACCTGAGAATTATGGTGTGGTGGTAATGAGTTATCTGGAGTTGAAAGGTATCACTCTTGGATCTTTTCATTTTTCCAGTGCTGGGATTGAACCCAGGGTCATTGCACTGACCTACTTCACCATCCCTTTTAAAATTTACTTTGGGACAAGTACTGTACTTGCTAAGTTACCCAAGAAGACTTGAACTTGTGCTCCTCCTGCCTCAGCTTCCTAAGTGCTGGGTTACAGGTGTACACCACCAATTTCTCTGTGCTCTGAGATCTTACAGAAGGCACTGACCTTCCTGTCCTGGCCTTACTAACTATTATAGGGTCAGAAGGGAATAGCATTTTTTTCTTTTTCTTCTTTTTTCTCCATTTCAATTTCTTCCCTTCCACCCATCCACCCTTCCCTATTTACAAAAACTTTGTTTCCATTGTTTTCTTCTTTTCCCCTCCCTACTTCTCTTTTCCTTTTGGACCTTTTCTCCTATTTTACATTGTTTATTCCACATTTTGGTTTGCATTTACTCTTGTAGTTTCGTACACCAGAGAAATTTGGTAATTACACATGTGCATCCCATTTATTTCACTTAATCTCTGTCACAATTTTTTTTTTTTTGTGGTACCGGGGATTGAACTTGGGCCCTTGTGCTTCCAAGGTAGGTGTGGTACCACTTGAGCTAACCCATTTATGTCACTTAAGAGTATGGCCTCATGCTGGGGATTTAGCTCAATGGTTCTGGTGTCTGCCTTGCAAGCACAAGGCCCCAAGTTTGAGCCGAGGTATCACATACCATATACCGGGTATGGTGGCTCATGCCTGTAATCCTAGCACTCAGAAGGTAGAGGCAGGAAGATTGCTGTGAGTTCAGGGTTAGCTTGGGCTACATAGTGAGTTCAGGGCCAGCCTGAATTACAAAGCAAGACTCTGTCTCAAAAAACTGAAAAGAAAAAAAAAAGAGTGTGTCCTCAATATGCATCCATTCAACTATAAATCTTACTTTATCATTCTTTATGGCTGAGTAGTACTCCGTTTTGTAGAAATTCCACTGTGTTTCTATTAAGTTATTAGTTGATGGGCATTTGGGCTGTTTCCAAGATTTAGCTATTACAGGATTTTACCAGCATAAACATAAGTGCACACATATAAGAGGTATGATGCTTCAATTCCTTTAGGAAGATACCAAGAAGGGGAATTTTTATGTCAAATGGGATCTTTAGATTTAGGTTTTTTTTTTTTTTCCTTTTTGAGACAGGGTCTCGCTTTGTAGTTCAGGCTGGCTCTGAGCTCACTATGTAGCCTAGGCAAGCCTCGAACTCAGCAGTCCTCCTGCCTCTGCCTCCTGAGTGCTGGGATTACAGGCGTGAGCCACCATGCCCGGCATTGTGGTGTGCAGTATTGATTGCTGGTGGGCGTGAGTCTCCACACCCAGCATTGTATGTGGTTACTGGGGATCGAACTCAGGACCTTGCACTTGTGAGGCAGGCACCAGAACCACTGAGCTAACCTTCCAGCCCTAGATTTAGTTTTTTTTTTGTTAGTTTTTTTTTTTTTTTGAGACAGGGTCTTGCTTTGTAGTTCAGGTGACCCTGAGCTCACTATGTAGCCCAGGCAAGCCTCAAACTCAGCAATCCTCCTGTCTCTGCCTCCTGAGTGCTGGGATTACAGGTGTGAGCCACCACATCTGGCATTGTGCTATGTGGTACTGATTACTGGTGGGTGTGAGTCACCACGTCTGGTATTGTTCTATGTGGTTACCAGGGATCAAACCAGGGAACTTGCACTTGCTAGACAGGCACCAGAACCACTGAGCTAAATCTATGGTCCTAGATTTAGTTTTTATGAAATCTCCACACTGATTTCCACAAGGTTACAATAGTCTACACTCCCACCAACTGTGGAGAAGGGTTACGTTTTCCACACAGCCCCACCAACAGTTGTTGCTGGTTGATTTCATGATAGAAACCATTCTTTCTGGAGTAAGAGGGAATCTAAGTGTTGTTTTCACCTGCATTTCTTGAATGATCAGTGATGCTGAACATTTTTTCCTATGTTTATTTGCTGATTTATTTCTTTGTCTGAGAAATGTCTATTCATTACAGAAGCCCATTTTTGGATTGGGTGTGTGGAGGTGTCTGATATTTTAGTTCTTTATATATTCTAGATAGTAGTTCTTTCTTTGAGGAAAGGTAAAATTTTTGTTCTCACATTGTAGGTGGTTTCACATTCTGTTGTTGGTTTCTCTTGCTGTGTGGAAGCTTTTTAATAAGATGAGATTCCACTTTTTGTGCTAGTTCCCACACTACTATGTTTTTGTTCATAAAGTCTTTTTCTACACCAGTGTCTTCAAGAGTTCTACCTAATCTATCTTCTAGCAGGTTGAGTTTTTCTTTTTAATATTTAGGTCTTTGACCCATTTTAATGCTAGTTTAATGCATGATGAAAAATATGTGCCTATTAATATGGCAAGCTGACACACAATTTTCCCAGCAGCATTTGTTAAAGAGGCAATGCTTTCTCCAGTGAGGGTGTTTGGCTCCTTTGTCAAAGATGAAGCAGCTTAGTATATATCTGGAGTTATTTCTACATCTTCTAGTCTGTTCCACCAATCCTTAGGTCTGTTTCTTTGCCAGTACTGTTCTGGTTTTGTCACGGTTTCTTTGTAGTATAGTCCTCAGTTGGGAATTGTGATACCCCCGGCTTGTCTTTGTTGCCTAGAGGTGCTTCTGCTATTCTGGGTCTCTTTTGGTTCCAAATACATTTTTGGATTGTTTTCTCTAGTATGTGAAATATGCTGCTGGGATTTCAATCAGGACTGCAATGAATCTATATAGCAGTTTTACAAGTGTGGTCATTTTAACAATGGGATGTCTTTCTATTTTCTGATATCCTATTCAATTTTTTCAGAGTGCTGTGGTTTTCAGAGTAGAGATCTTTCACTTCCTTTGTTAGATGTCTTCCTAGATGTTTCATTTTTTTTTTTTTGGTTGTTGTTGTAAAAGGAATTATCTTCCCAATTTCTCTCTCAATGAGTCTGTTCAAGTAAAAGAAGGCTATTGATTTTTGAATGCTGACCTTGTGTCCAGCTACAGTACTGAAACTAGTAAGTCTAGCAGTTTTTTGTCAGAGTTTTTGATTCTTCTGTGTAACATGTTTTCAGCAAATAATGACAGTTTAACTTCTTCTATATCCTTTCATTTCATTTTCTTGTCTAATTGCTATTGTTAATGTGGAAGGGCATTGATTAATAATTCTTTTGGTCTCTATCTTCTTTATTGCATATTGGTTACACAGATTAATGGTATTATTTTGGTAGATTCATACATGCACATAACATGTTTTGATGATTTTTACCCTTCTATCATCCACTTTACTGTCCTCCACAGTTTCACACTTCTGGTGGGATGTTTCAGCAATATATTTTGTTCATACCCTTATTACTCGTCCTTACACCTCCCTCTTCCTTCCGCTTATTCTTTCCCTTGTGTCTAAAAATGATTCTTTGAAATGTCTTGTAGCCTAGGCCGAGGATTTGGCTCACTTGCCTCGCAAGCTCAAGGTTGTGAATTTTATCCCCAGTACTGAAAAAAAAAATTTTTTTTTTGCTTTATAATCATAGGATTCTAGACTAAAAGACTAATTTAGAATTGAAAACTAAGTCTCAATCCAGCAGGCATTTAGTGAGTATCAGAAGACTTAAGATTTATTCTGTGTTCTAAGCAACACAGTTGCCTTTGGGGAGTACACATCTGGTTTGGAATCCTGGATTTGGCATTCATGATGATTTGATTTTAGAGTAACCATTTAAATTTTTTTTTTTAACCTTTTGAGACAGAGTCTTCTATATAGTCTAGGCTAGCCTGACCTCACTATGTGGCATGAACTTGCCTCAAAATGCTGTGGTTACAAGTGTGCACCACTATGTCCAACATCATTCAGCCTTCTTGATCCTCAGTTTTCTGGGTATTCTAATCCTTATTTAGCACTGACTGTCCTGGTGAAGTGCCTAGTAGTTTCAGTTATATAGCTTTATTGAAGACACACAGTTTTTTTTTTCTTTTTAGAGACAGGGTCTTGCTTTGTAGTTTAGGCTATGCCTGAGCTCAGGGCAAGCCTCAAACTCAGCAATCCTCCTGCCTCTGCCTCCTGAGAGCTGGGATTACATGCATGAGCCTGCCACATGCCTGGCATTGTGGTACATGGTACTGATTGCTGATGGACATGAGTTACCATGCCTGGTATTGTTGTATGTGGTTACCCGGGACTGAACCAGGGACCTTGTGCTTTCCAGGCAGGCACTAAAACAACTGAGCTTAATCTGTGGCACATGAAGACTCACAGTTTCATAATGAGTTTATGGATGAGGAATAATATAATCTGTTATTGGCGGTCTTGAGTCTGCAAGTGGTAGAGCTGAGAGATGAACAGAAATCTGTGATCTCTCTGCTCCCAACTCTGACATCCTGCCTCTCCACACCTGTGCATCAACATCAGCCCAATAGGCACCACCAGGTCCATGTGTCTATCACAGAGCAAACCAGTGAATTCTAGTTATTTACCCATGTTGCTTGCTAGGTATAAGATTTTTAAAAATCAGATGCTGGGTTTTATACCTTTTAAAATCACAGGTTTTTGTATCTTTGGAGGACAGGTAAATACTAGGTACATAAGGAGGATTCAATAAATGGTAGACTGAGTATCAATGCAGGCACATGAAATTAATGGATTAAGAGGTGGGGGTGGGTAGGGATATGGGTAAAAAGAATTAACTTGTGTCATATACTGGTACAAATTCACTAATGTTATATGTGATTTTGAGATGTATATAAATTGTACCAATAAAGAATTCAATTAAAAAATAAAGAAATTAATGGATTAAAAACAACAGACTCAGCTGTCAGGGACATGTACTTTAGTCTAATATGAGCATTTAATTCTACCACAACAGTACAATAAGCTATGGAGCTATACATAATGTATACTTTTCATGGTTTAATTCATTTTAGCGAATGCATCTCCTAATTTTTTTTTTTTTTTTT
>PVIC010015253.1:0-35481 GCA_004025085.1 Thryonomys swinderianus
GAGGAGCCCAGCGGCGCAGTGACGGGCGGGCTTCCCTGGGGTGAGACCGGCTCCCCGGGGCGCCTGGGTGGGTGAGAGTCTCTGGTCCACTCTGGTGACACCCGCGACAGTTCCTTGGCACTGTGGGGGATGAGGCGACGGCTTCTCCCGCCCCCTCCCGTCCAGCGATGTGTTCTCTGTGTGCCCGGCTGGCACGCGCAGCCTTCTTGCACCATGATTGGGCTCAGAGTCCTCCCTCAGCAAATGTTCACGCGGAAGCAACTAAAACGCACACGGGTGTTTCTCGCCTTGACAGCATCTGCTTCTGAGCTGGGGGCTCGAGCCGGGGCCTCCCGTGCCACTGAGGAGGCTTCCACGGGGTCTCTGCTTGGGCGGCTTTGCTCACGGCTCCTCTTCAGGCGCTTTGTTTGCATCTGTCTCACCCTCAGCACCTCGGCCTCCTCCTTCCTGGGGGGGAGCCCAGGCCTCCTCGCAGCAGAGCCCGTGGCGGCCAGCTGTGCGCAGCGCTCTTGTTCCGGGCACTCGGCTGCTACCGGTGCCCTCAGGACCCTGCTTCTCTTTCCAGTGGGTCCCCACGTGTCTTTTTCCCTTCTCAGCAAAAACAGTTCTAAGCTGCAGAGAAATTCTGTTTCTGTGCACTAAGGTGACACATTTTCTCCCTATGACTTTCACACGGGAAAGGTCCTTGGGGCGTGAAGGGGACAGTGGTGCCTGTGGGACTGAATGCAGCAGCCCCTCCAGCGGGCAGAGGGAAGGCGGTGTCTCCTGCAGTTGGAGACCAGCAGGGGCCCCCCAGCGTTCCTGGGTTGATCTTGCCTTGACCTGTGTGACCTGATGTGGCCAGATTCCCTGTGGATTTGCAGTGAGAAATCAAAGGAAGATCTTCCTGAGGCTGCATCTGTACAAAGTGTGCAGTGGATCTGTGGGCAGCCACGTTTTCGTTTGAGACTAAGCAGAAGAAATCTATCTTGAGATGTTTTAAAATGCTTCAGACTGATAGAGAACAAATAAGAGAAAGGAGATATAGCCGGTTCCAGCCCTTCCCTGGGCCCTTCACATAGTGCTGATTTCAGATTTGGGGAAATGCTGGTGTCCTCAGGATGCAGTCGTCCTGCCTTTTGTTTCCTTCACACTAGTTGGAAGTGACTTCTGTTGCTTGCGATCATAGGATTCCTGATATGAAAAACAGTTCCAAAGTGAGGCCTTGTAGTTGTCAGTACTATTAAAATTGCTCAATGCCTGGCGTGGTGGCTCCCGCCTGTCATCCCAGCACTTGGGAGGCAGAGGCAGGAGGATTGCTGAGTTCGAGGCTTGCCTGGGCTACACAGTGAGCTCAGGGCCAGGCTGAACTACAAAGCGATACCCTGTCTCAAAAAAAGAAAAAAATTGTTCTGCTCTTCCAGGAAGGGTTTCTCTTTATTTTGTCCTCAAAATATATTTTTGTGTTTTGCCTCGTCTCACTTATGTGGGAATCCTCTGAGGTAGGCAGCACTGGACTTTCTGTCCCCTTATTGGAGACAAGGAAACTGTCTGGGGAATTACATGGCCCGGACTTTCTTATGTAACCGGTCCTGGCAGAGCCCGAGAAGCAGGACAGAACTTGTGGCTGCTTCTGTGAGACGGCGGCCGAGCGCAGAGGGGAGAGACGAGCCTTCTAACCTAGTTATGCACACGGCGTGCGCGCTGGAAATTGAGCATGATTCAGGCCACACTTGTCATCCTGGTGAATGGGCTAAATTACAGTAAAATTCCGATGCAGGATTTCAGAGGCACAATGGTGCCAAAATAAACAAACGAAAAGGGCTGAATTGTCCTGCTCTTAAGTAAGTAGGTCATACCGCTCACAAGGTGGGGAGCACAAAGCGGGACACAATGTGATCCGGCGGTAGTGGTTTGGGTCGTGAATGTCCCTCCGTCCACCGCGCTGCCCACGGCGTGTGTGCCGGGGACACGGAGCTTGGAGGACGGCTCCCTGGGTGTCGCGTCCCCGCTGGCTTTCCTCGAGGGCTTCTCAGCCGATGCTGTGCGTGTTAGTTGATCCTGAGAAAGACCCGGAACGTTCCAGTCGGCTAAACCCACCCTTTTCTCACTGAGCACGCACCGTCTGGCCTGCCTGGTTTGGGAAGGGGTGCAGGGCAGGCACCCCGTAAACTTCACCTTGTGAGCGAATCTCACCACCTTCCCCTGTAGCAGTCTGCTCTCACACACGAGGGTTGAGTTCTCCCGAAGCCACCCCTGGGTCACATTCTCAAAGAATTTCTAGCAATTCCAGACAAGTTGTTCATTTTGACAAAGCACCACGCAGTATACTTTTCCCGGCTGTAATTTTCCTTATTTTAAGCTTGAACTTCTTCTGCTCTGTAGGAACCGGTAGTGGCCTGAGATACTGAAATGTCAGTATCTAAACTGTTACGGCGTGTCTAACACTGCCACGCTCAGACCGCAGACTCAGAACGCTCGGAAACAGCCGGAGACGCTCTCGAGGCTGGAGAACAAGGAACCCCCCGCGGGGAGGATCGCGCGTCCCGGGTACCTAGGTGGGGGTCGGGCTGGTGAGCGCGAGCGCGGGGCGCCCTGGACCCCGGAAGGAGGGTCGGGATTCTCCCCGAACAGCAGCAAGGGGACACCGGGAGAAGGATGAGGAGATCGCCGCCGGCGAGGGGGAGAGGACGCGAGTCAGGCGCGGAATGAGGGGCCGCAGAGGGCCAGCGGCCACGGCAGCCCCCGGGGAGGCTCTGCAGGCGCGCGGGGAGGCCGGCGAGGGGAGCGGGCCGGCTCCTCCGGGTGGGCGGCCCTGGCCTCGGTGACCTTGAGGAGAGGGAGTGGGTGGGAGGAGAAGAGAGCCCGGCGTGCGCGGGGGCTCAGAGCTGCCGGGGAGGCCGTGGAGAGGGGCCGGGACTGAGGGCTGCGGGGAGAGGACGGGCCGGCGACGGCAGCCGGGCGGGGAGGACTTTTAAACGCGCAAACAGTGGCGCACTGTGTGCCGAGGGGCGGGGGCTGGACGGCGGCCGGGCGTGTGCCCGAGGCTGGGGTGGGCCCGCAGCCCGCCGGGGGCGCAGGGAGTGCCCGGGCATCACCCACGCGGGGTTTCCGGAATGTACACACACGCACACACGGAGAAGTTTACCTTTAATATAGTCAAATAATTGCATAAGAAAAACCACCCTATGAAATAATTTAATGTCATGAAAGAGAAAGGACAAAGCATGGAATCTGAATAATCACGCAGATTTATGGAAAAGAAGAGCCTAATTAATACTAAAGCAATAGCAAGGGTCCTACTTAATAAATCAGGTGAATGAAAATTTATCCAGGTTAATTTTTTTTTTTTTTTTTCTGAGACAGGGTCTTGCCTGGTAGTTCAGGCTGGCCCTGAGCTCACTATGTAGCACAGGCAAGCCTCAAACTCAGCAATCCTCCTGCCTCTGCCTCCCAAGTGCTGGGATTACAGGCGTGAGCAGGTTAAAATATTTTTTAAAAATTTCTAAACCTTTAAAATATCAAGTTTCCCGAGTGTTATATATTACATATCTACATTTCCAACAGGGTCTGGTATGAGCTGTGGCTTCAGTGTATGTAGTATGTATGTGTCTATGTACAACAGAACTATTTTCATAAAGGAAAATTAAATCAATGTAGAATGCAAATATATTAAATATTAATTTCTCCAGTAGACTAAATTCCAAAGCATTCATTGTTCTCTTGAATTATACATTATATTTACTGGGCAAATGGAAGTTAAAAGTCATCTCTCTGTACCATGATACTGACCTCTTCTCTGCTTTGTCTTCCCTGTCTAGAGACTAGTTTCCAGTGAGTCAGGATTGCTGGTGGGCGTGAGTCAGGTTCGAACTCAGGACCTTGTGCTTGCAAGGCAGGAGCCAGAACCACTGAGCTAAATCTCCAGTACATACCCAAATATTTTCACCTCAGCATTTTGATGTGCTTTATCTTTTTGTCTTTATTCAGAAAAACCTTCCTTTGATGTATATTTTATAAGAAGAAAACTTGTCAAGTGTTTTTTTTTATTTTTAGTATTTCACCAAATTTAAACTGGTAGGATTTTTACTGAATATTAACAGATACTATTAATATCCATTTTAAAAGCCCTGCATCTACAAGCTCATCTGTAAATATCCCAAGGTGCAATTATAGGATTCCAAAATTAAACCATGTCCATTGCTTGAGAGCTGACCCATGAATTTGTTTGATCTCTCCTTTTCTGTTCAAGAGGTATATTTAAGTGGCATCTTGTTTTAAGTATCATTTTCAATAAACTACTTTCCCAAAAGCTTGGGAGGTATACTTTTTATTACATTATTTGCAGACTACTTTGATTCAACATTTGTAAGTCTAATTTTGAACAAAATGAACAAAAACTTAGAGGCTTGGTTTTTTTTAAGTTCAATCCCACTGTAGGCCTTTAGGTTGTTTTACAAACAAGTTCTTTAGAGCTCAACATTCAGAATTCTATTTGTGTTGAACAGCAAGGAGACGAAGCATATATTGCCAAGCTGAAGGGTGTTTTAACTTACTGAAAATAACTTTTGTAGAAAAATAGGCAGCTTGTATATTCTTTGAACATATAAAATGTGCAATTTGACCTGGATCTTTTAATTTTGATTGAAACAAAAAGTCCTAGGTGAGTGTTAAATAGATGCAAACAGGGCCTGTCTTAGCCAAACTGGCCACGGAGGACATGTAGATAGGAGCATGTGCACACACACAGGTAACACAGATTTCGCCAAGGGGAGGGCAGGGGACAGAAGGAAGGTGAGGGGCAGGAAGAGGAAAAAGTGGAGGAGGAAGAGGAGGAGGAGGAAGAGGAGCAAAGCCAGAGCTATGGGATCAGAAGACAAATTGTATCAAAGTGTCTGTGTTGGTCAAAGAAGAAAGTGCCTGAATGCACAAAATCAACTGGTCCCCAAGTTTAGCCAAGCTTAGTATATTCTTAAGCTAAAAAGCTATCGAATTATTTTCTTCATCTGTTTATTTCTTTTTTTGAGACAGGGTCTCGCTTTGTAGTTCAGACTGGCCCTGAGCTCACTCTGTAGCCCAGGCAAGCCTGGAACTCAGCAATCCTCCTGCCTCTGCCTCCCGAGTGCTGGGATGACAGGCGTGAGCTACCACGCCTGGCACTGTGATGTGTGGTACTGATTGCTGGTGGGCGTGAGTCACCACGCCCGGTATTGTTGTATGTGGTTACCGGGGATCAAACCAGGGACCTCGCCCGTGCTGGGCAGGTGCCGGAATCACTGAGCTAAATCTCCGGCCCATCTGTTTATTTCGTGATGGACGTATGGGTAGGCTGCTTCCAAGACTTAGATATTGTGGACTGAGCTGCTCAGACCACTGGAGTGTAAGGGCTTTAACTCTTCTGGTAAGATAGCTACAAGAAGAACTGAGGAGTCAAATAAAATTTCTAGTTTTATGTGTTTGAGGGATATTCGTACTGCTTTCCATAGTGGCTGGATCAGTTTAAATTCCCAGCAACAATATAAAAGGAAAAAAAATAAAATAAAAGCTATGTATCAATTCTTAGGCTGGATAGTGGCCATTTCATCTGCCTGGTGCCTTCTGGCCACGATCACCTTCTAACTGTAACGTTTCTGACCTTCTTGCCCAGGAGGAGCATGTGCTGCTCTAACCATGAGTATCCTCCTTCCTGAGAGGGTAACTCGTACCCTAAACTAACAACGGGGCTTTCTGTTTTTGTAGCTGCCAGATTAAAAACTATTTCCAGTGCATCTTCCCTTTGAATATTGCCTGATATCTATGTGGTTGTAGTGTGTCATAGAAAGAACAGTCTTTGTCTCCCAATTTATCTGTCCACTTAACAAATGTGTGTAGAGGACTCGCTGTGGGAAGGGAGAACACTCTTTCTCACAAGCGAAGGACGTGAAAGGAGGGTTCAGCCTCCTGAAAATTTGAAGATATTTGCACTTGATTCAGCAACATATGAAATGCTATTGAAATTATCATTGTAAATAATATTCACTGTAAATGATGTCGCCAGAAAATTATCATTGTAAATGATATAGTCAGAAAAACATGTTAATAATGATCACTTGAGATGCATTTTCTCCTTTGAAAACAACCTTCCAACCTATACAAATGTAAATACAATCTTGTCGGCACTAAACTCTGAACTACGCTTATTTGTTTAGCTGATTTGGTTGCAAGCCACAGAATCTAGAGAGAGTCCAAGGGTGGAAAAGGAAAGCTGAATGATCAGAGATCCATTTCTTTGGAATTTATTTTCTTTCTTCCCTCTGGAGACCTTTAAATCTTCCAATCTAACAGGCTTTTTATCCCTTGTATACTTGCTCAAACCCTAATGTACACTCAGAGGATATGAGCCTCCTGTAAAACTGGAAATTTCAGCTCAGCAGGTGTATGATAATCTGTATTTCCACAGTATTACCAGGAAGAGGGGTCTGTGCTGATGTGGGAACCTCACTGGTGTGAGAGACAAACTGATGCATCGTATTGTTAGTTTCATTAGGAGAATTCTGAAAGGTAATAAAACAAGTCTTGACAGCTGTAGTCACATCCACTGATGGGCCTTAAGAGCTGGGGCATGGCTCCTGCGTAGTCCAGAGTTGTAAAACCATGGAAGCGAGATTTCTATTTTAAAAGCTGAGTTTGCTCAAATCACCCCAAGGAAGTAAGTTAATCAATCCGTGCTGGTTATGTCTGCACAACAGTGTCTACCATCATCAAAAATACATTTATAGCTTATCAAAGTGTCTTTATAACAAACACAAAATGTAGTTTACATAACACACATATGAGAAATTTTACACAGAAAGTATACAAAAACGCGGGCTTGGTAGCACTATTAACATCCTCCGCATGTGCCCACGTGTGCACTGGAGTTTGGCTACAAATTAACATTATTGTCCAGTTTTCAAAGAAGACGTGCTCCATTATTATTGTAAATATTTGTTTCTTTCCCTTTGGCTTGATGTTATATAACTACTGTGTAAAACAAGTGTTTCTTCAAAATCATGTATATTTCTTCTCTTATAAAGAACATAAATCTAATGTAAATGTGCAAAATATCAAATTCAACTAATGCAAAGTTTAAGGATCAGTTAATGATGTGTTGAGTGAGTATAAAGTATCTTTCATCCCACCTACTGCTTCTTGTATCTGTCAATAACTCTTAAACACCTTACTTACTCCTCAGCTATACTAAGAACACGGCCTTTTAAAACTCAGTTCTTCCATTTCTATGGTAATCAGAACCCACAATTTCTGTCTGATGTTTGAGTTAAGGCAGTCTCATTTGCATGAATACAATAAAATTATTAAGTGTGGCTAGGATCATTTCCATAATTCTATATTTTCAGTCCTCCCCTGGAATCCTTGAACATGACATTGTGCTATAATTTGTAAAATTAAAATCCATTCAGAAGTAGCTCTGGGTAAAAAGTTCAAACCAAGGAAACAGGCACCGCATTCAGTGTCATTCTGTTCTCTTTCATCCTCCAGAGGGGAGAAAGAAAGCTTGGTGAGGCCCCGCAGGGCACTTCCGCTTCCTCTGCAGAAGTTGGCCTGGCTCTGCGCCCGCCTGCCTCAGTGCGTCCCGTGCCGAGCGTTGTCCTGAGACCCGCACGCGCTGCAAGGCGTTCTGCTCCCGGGTACCCGTGTCTTGCTCTTCCTCACCTACAACGGAAACGCAAGAAGAAATGTTGCAAATATCAATAACAATGCTGATACGGTGCTCGAATGCTTCCTTGATTTCTCTACTTCACAAATCGCACTCTGTGATTTCTGGAGTAACCAACAGTCCTTTCTGTGTGTGGCTTTGCATTCTGGCGAACACTTGTGCTGTGTTCAGCTATGAATGTGTTCATCTAATTGAGAGGACTGAATAAATTAAATAAATTATGTGCTTAGCTGACGGAAGCACTTTCCTTCCTAAAAAGAGCACTTTGACAGTACTTATTTCACTAAGTAACTTATTTATATTTCACTGATGTGTGAAATTTATGTTAGAGACTTTCATTCTATCCACAGGAGCTTTGTTCTTGTTTTACCAGTTATTTTGTTTTTTTTTTTTTTCCTGAAAGAAGACAGAGCTAGATGGAGTCCAGTGTAATTTCCATAGAGCTTTTTCCAACACCCCAGAGGACAAGCACTTAGCCAGACACAGCAGAACCCTCCTCGCAGACCGCATCCTCAGTGCTTGTCTTTGGGAGGAAGCCTTTTCTTTTTTTTTTCAATTGAAACAGGGCACTTAGAGCCCTCAGAGATGGAGCAGCAGACCCCACATCTCCTAGCATCTGAAACCCCATTCTGTACCTGTCACGCGTCACTTTGTAAATGAATATAAGATTGATGATGGTGTGAAACCAAAATGGCTACCGACAGGCTCCTGAGAAGCCTGCGCGCCGGATGCTGACGGTGCTCAGAGACTCTTCCGTTTCACAGACAGCTCCTGGAGCACTTGCTTGTTTTGACTTGAAGGTAAAATAATCATTTCATCTTATTAAAGGTAGCTTGTTACTATAAATGTACTCAGCCCACCATGTTGCCTCACTACAGGAAGTGAAGCCCTCAGCTTCCTGTCCCTTTCCACTGGCCTTCCTAAAGACAGAGCCATGTCCATGTTGGTTGTTTCTCTTTCTGGTCTGAGAGGTTGCACTTCTGTGCAGAGCTAATCATGCCGTATGCTATTGTCTGAAGGTTAGTAAAAGCTCCATTGATTCTTGCTCACCTTCCATTTCTCACCCTCCATTTCTCGTCTCTCTTTTCCCCTTTCTATCATGTACCCTTCTACCTCTCTGTAGCGCTCTCGCTCCATCTCTTCTTTTCATGTTTCCAATATTTTTTTTTGTATTTTCAAATTTTATTTTCAACCCTTTCCAATATTTTGAACTTGAGCTTCACAGCCCCTTTCTTCTCACTGTTTTTGTTCTGTTCTAATGTAAACATTTTTGGGCTTTTTGTTCTAAAAATAACACACTCTAGCTGTCCCCCTCTCCTTCCTTTCAAAACCACTCCACACCTACTCATTTCCTGGCCTCTAATTCATCAAACTGTGACCACCATGGCCGCCTCTCAGGCATTAAAGATCATAACTCCCTGCACAGAAACTCTGCCAGACATTTATGCCATTTGCTGGAGCTGTTTGCTTCCCTAAATCATCACTCCCTAGACTGGTCTTTTTTGTCTTCTCTGTTTCCTTCTTTCACTCTGGAGTCTTACAGCAAAAATGTCTAAGAAAAATTATGAGCAGGGTGAAACCAACTGGTAGGCAAAAAGAAAAATGAAAGTCAATCTTAGAATAGAGAATAGGGATCCAATTGCCCCAGCCTCAAAATTACATATGAAACATGGTTATTTTCTGCACTTCTAATTAGCTAAATATATAAAACTATAATTTAACTCCAGTCCTCATGGGAGGAGCTGTTCTGAAGGCTCTGCCTGCGCTGGCTGGGTCCTGGGTACCTCCATCCTGGGAGGAGCGGCTCATCCAGTCCCGAGATGTTGAACATTTCTTCATAGGTTTGTTTCTTAGTTGCTTTTACTTCTTTCTCTGAAAAGTGTTGGTTCATTTCAGATGCCCATTTTTTTGAGACAGGGTCTCGCTTTGTAGTTCAGGCTGGCCCTGAGCTCACTGTGGAGCCCAGGTAAGCCTGGAACTCAGCAATCCTCCTGCCTCTGCCTCCCAAGTGCTGGTATTACAGGTTTGAGCCACCAAACCCGGCATTTGTGGTATGTGGTACTGATTGCTGGTGGGCGTGAGTCAGCACACCCGGTATTGTTGTACATGGTGACCAGGCATCGAACCAGGGCCCTTGTGCTTGCTAAGCAGGTAAGCTGGAACCTTGCTAAGCTGGAACCCCTGAGCTAAATCTCCAGCCCTCATATACCCATTTTTGAATTGGGTCTATAAATTCGGAGATAGATATTGTGAAATAGAAAATATTCAAAAGGAAATAGGGTGTATGGGTAAGTAACAAGTGGAAAAAATATGATGGTAATAAAAAAAGGGAAACAAAGCTTATGTACATATGGGCAGGGGATTATAGGGTGAGTGGGTGAATGGGAAAAAATGAGAGTTAAATTGTGTCATAGGCTGGTACAGATTCTCAATACTGTGTGTGATCACAATGTAAATATATAATGTACCAATAAAGTTTCAGATTAAAAAAACACAGAGATGAGAAAACAGAAAACATGTAGAAGAGAATCAGAGTTCAATTCATGAAGCGGAACATCTTTTTCATCTGAATCAGAGAAAGGAAAAAATCCAGAGAATAAAACCTTAAGAAATACAGGGTGTCTGGCACATAGGAGTTGTGCTAGTGAGCTTTCCGTGACTGTAAGAGAAAGGCAGGAGCAGTGAACCTCCGGAGGGCAATGCCTCCTTGGCGTGTGCTGCTGGAGCTTTCTGTGGCAGAGGAGGCCGGCCGTGGTGCGGTGGGTGGCACATGACAGTCAGGAGTGCATCGTGTTTCTGCCCACGTCGTGGCTGGAGGGCGAGACAGGAGCCCAGGCGCCACTGCGCCCTTCCAGGGCGGCTGCTCAATCCGGCAAGACGTCTGAGGAGCCTCCTCTCTTAAGCTTTCTGCATCCTGCATGTGGCCTGGCTGAGGCAGAGCGGACTTGCTGCCCGTGGGTGGGGCTTTAGCTTTGACCCAGTGCCACTGCCTAACAATGCCCCATCTTCTGAACACGCGTCTTTGGGAGACTCAAACTATGCTATCGTCCACTGAGAAGCTGAAGAAGATCCCCCAAAGCATACAAAGTGTGAAATGTCTAAAAAACATATAGAAAGCTGATAAAGCAAAGCGTCCAGAGGACATAGAAGAAGATACCTACAAAAGACAGAATTGTACTGACTCTTTCAAAGCCAGAGCAACTGATATAAGACCTTGGAGAAATGCCTTCAAATGTCTCTCTTTCTTTCTTTCGCTCTCTCTCTTCCCTTCCTTCCTTCCTTTTCTCCTGAATGTTTGTTTTCCCTCATTGAGAGAAGGAAGCCTGCCACAGTGCCAGGAGCCACAGAGCCATGCAGAGGCCCTGAGGAAGAACTCAAGACTAGGCCCATGCAGGCCCTGGGAGGAGGCAGCCCGGAACTCAGTCTGTCTGCCTTGTCTGGTCTTTAGGTGAGTACAGCCCTGGCCACAGATAATTTTTCTAGTACCTGGGTTTGAACCCAGGGCCTTTGCACTGAGCTGCATTCCTAGCTCTTTTACTATTTTCTCTTTTGATAAAGGGTTTCACGAAGTTGCTAAATTCCCCAAGATGGACTTGAAGGTGCAACCCTCCTTGCTCAGCCTCCCAGAGAGCTAGGACCTCAGGTGTGCTGCTCATACCTACGAGAAGCACTGGGAGTGGAACCAGGGACACTCTACCACTGAGCTACGCCCCAGGCTGTTTTATTCTAAATGTTGAGGCAGAGTCTCCCTAAGTTGCCCAAGTTGACCTTCAACTTGTATTTTGCCTCATCCTTGCAAGACCAGGGTTTACTGGCATCTGCCTATTCCTGGTCACTTCACAAGAGATTCCCAGCCAGAGCCACCCAGCTAATCTGCTGCTGAATTCTGGACCCACGGACATTGTGTAAGACAATGACTGTTTACTGTGGTAGACCTAAATTGGGAGCCGTCTGTTAACCAGCAGGAGGTAACAAATACCAGAACACTAGACCTGCAGGGAAATCAAGGTGAGCGCTCTGGAAAGGAAGTAAGAAATTTTACACAGTCGTGATCATCATTTGTTCTACCCTGCAGAGCCCGCGGCTCCATCTGTGTGGGGCAGCACAGGCCTGGAGTGTGGCCTGCGTTGATTGGAGCAGGATAAAGCAGATGTCAGGGGCCAAGACCCTCAATTCTAACTCACCCTGGTCAGAAACAGTGGGGATTTTCCAAACTTGATGCTGTGAAACAGCTGTATTATTTACAAATGAAAATATCAGAGAAAAGAGCTACTAAATGTTGCAGTTCCTGATGTGTGGGGTAGATGTCTCAGGGGAGAGAGGCTTCTTCAGTGACCCATGGATATAAGCTAACTTTTCCAGTTATTCGACTTCAGTTCTAATTTCTTTTTCTACATCAGGGGGGACCGACTTTTTCTACGGTGCCCCAGCATTCCATCCCCCAGCTGCACCCTACTCTTCGACAATTTTTGTTTTGAACTCTTTGGTACTACTCTAAAATTATGTCTGTGAATTATTTTTTAATGAGGAATAAACAGAATCTTCAGTATTCAAAATATTATAATAGCCTATAAAAGCTGGAATGTGATTTAAAATCTAGAGTTTTTACTGGGTCATACATACTGTTCGGCACTGTCATACATTTTTAGGAGATAGTTTTCAGAAAATGATGAAGTTATGACTCCTGCAGACATAAAAAAAATACATACTAAAAATTTGTTTTCCTTTTAATACACGAGGGAGTGAAGGAGATGCTGTAAACAGTTTAAGTGTCAAGTAAGGCACACTGTGCCATCGTAGTAGCTATCAAGCAAACCAAAAGAATAGGGGTTTTAGAGATATATTAGAAGATCTTTCAAAGAAAGGAAACAGCATGTGAGGGCGAACTGGCCCTTAAGTTTGCATGTTCAGGCATTTCACAAATTACCGGTACCCGTAATGCACCAGCCTCCTGTTTATCAGGTTACTCTAGGGCAGTGATTTCAGATGAGTCACTGGAGACCAGTGAGGTGAGGTAGGGAGCTTCTAATTGGCACTTTCCGATGCAGGCCTCTCCTCCCATCCAGGGGAGGGCTCGGAGGGCTGGGCGCCTCGCATGGTCAGGGAACCTGCTACTCCAGCCGGGGAATCCACGGCCGGGCGGCCAGCCCTGTTCACATTCTGAGAAAGATAAGCCAACGCATGTGTGTTTTAAGAAGGCTTGTCAGGGAATTTCCATATTACTTAGGCAAGAGATAGATATTCAGACAGACGTGCAACAGAACGTGGCTTTCCCAAGACTGCATTGTATATAATTCACGGAACCATATTTAAGATAGCTGAATGGTTTCCTGAAATAATGACATCAAGCTATCATATCCTAACTCAGGGATCTACTTCTGCTAAACAGGAAACATAAAGGTATGATGACAGAATCTCTTTATTGTTTTCTGCTTTAAGCATGTCCTCCATGAGATTCATACACTTGTGCTATGACAGCCTTACACAAATGTTCTCCGAAGTGAATGAGTTCTCGGGGAGTCAGACCAAAGCTGAGAGGGCAGGCGAGATCTAGACACCCCGAGGCCCAGGAGCGATGCCGGAAGCCCATCTCCGACTTCAGTTTGCTGTAGTCAGTGGTTTCCGGTGGCCACCAATGCCCCGCACTCCTGAGATTTGGGCCGTGATGCAATCTCCTTCCTGTGGTGTGTGCTGGGCTTCCTGTTGCACTGCCAATGAGTAAAACATGGAAGGAATTATACCTAGCCACTAGGCATTGGATGATAAAGACTGTGGCTCCTACCCTTAAATTAGTATGAGCTTACAGTCCATGGTGCCTGTGTTCTGGTGGAGAATTGGGACCTGTGCACATGAGGCTCTGGTGCTGAGGCTTCACTCTCCTCCCCTTGCTCATTCCCAGGCCTCCAAGCTACCCCGTTGTGAGAAATCACATGGAAGGACTGAACAGAGGCCAAAGTCTACGGCCAGCAGCTGGAGAGAAGGGGGAGCTCGGGAGCAATGTGTGGGTGAACTTGTGGGCCGCGCTTTCAATTTCAGCCAAGTCTTGAGATGACTGCAGCTGTAGCTCACAGCTTAACTATGACCCTGAAGGAACACCTGTCCCGGGAACACCTGTACCAAGGAACACCTGGACCAAGCAACACCTGTACCGGGAACACCTGTACCAGGGAACACCTGTACTGGGAAGACCTGTACCAAGGAACACCTGTACCAGGGAACACCTGTACCAAGGAACACCTGTACCAAGGAACACTGGTACCAGGAACACCTGTACCAAGGCCACCTGACCATGCCACCCTGGAGTCCTGCCTCTGGAAATGGAGATTTATAATAAATATTTGTCAAATTTAGACAACTAAATTTTGAGATACTATATTTTGAAATTTTAGACAGATAAATTTTGGTTCTGCAGCAGGAAAAGCAGCCTATGCTCTAACAATATGTTACCTTCAATATTTAAGAATAAATGGATAGCAGCTCCCTGGTATCATTTGTCTATTAAGGTAACAGCTTGTTAATTAACATGTGTTGCTTAATTTCTTGGTTAGATTTATAAAATCCATAGTTTATTCAAAGGAATACCTTAAATATTTATTATATTTAGACTTTAATGTTAGCTGGAAACGTACAATTTCATCTACCTATAATTTTCCGCAAACTTTCCATAGGTTTTGAAAATAACTGTTTGAGCATTAGGGTATTGATTCTGCCTGACCCAAAGCAGTTTACTAATGATTTTGTTGAGATTCATTTTAAGGAGCAAATAAAAGCAGTCCTGGAGACCTACCTACCATATTTGTAAGAGGAAGGTCTACTCTGTTTGGATATGACTGGACTGATTGTTTTCTAAGGTAACCTCCTTCACATGGAGTCACTTATGTCCAATTCGGTCAGTGCTGATGGGTAGGACAGAACGTTTGCTTTCAGCATGTTCTCACATACCACTTGACATGCGAGCTTGTTCCTAACTTTCTATAAGGAGCCATGCAGGAAAGGAAAATAACTGAGTCCTAGTGGCATGCCACTCTAAATGTCTCTGTAGCTGTCTTACTGCATATGCTCCAATCATTTAAATTTCCAGATCACAAATTCCTTAGTTACTGATGATTAATAGCTCATTTTTAAGAGCTTAGAATCAAAGTTGATAAATTCTGTGCTTCGTGTCTTCTTTCAAGTATTCAGTATTTTTATGTGAGTTTAAGTGATCTCAGACAAAGAAGTATAATTACATGAGAACCATAAAGTGGCAATGTTCCAGTTCAATATATGGCTTAGACAGAAAAGTTATAAGTTACAAACCAGTCACATCATTTAATGAACATAAAACAGTGACCCCCGGGGGTCTGTAACTATCACCCTTCTGACTACTTCGAATGCGTCTTTTCTTGACTTTGAATATTGTGTGAGGTGTCCACGGGTGGGTCAACTACTAGCTTTCCTAGCCTCTCTTGCTTTAGAGGTTTAATCTCCTTCACAATATTACATTGATCTTTTATTTTCCAAGTGTATACTTAGCCTAATTTTAGTGTCCTTCTTTTTATACTTCTACAGTTATTCTACTTTAGATTGTCTATGTAAATAACATAATGATCTACTGCTACTAAAGTAAATAAGTTACCTTTGCAACATCAAACTAAAGAAAACCCTAAAGCAAAGGACTACTAAAAATAAGATTCACCTTTGGAAACAACAAAACCTGGCTTTTTATTTCTCTAGCAGAACAGTGTAATAAGAACTATTTTATCTCTGTAGCATATCAATATTATTTATACTTCTAGCCTAATAGTCTGTAAAATGCCCACAATATTTTTTAAACTTTCCTAAGTACTTTGTATTAAAAGAAAAATGTTAGTGTTATCTTTCTTTCATTGAATATGAGTGTGGTGTGTACTAGTTGGGATAAGAAAAAGCAAATAAATTATGTTGTTTCATATAGAAAGCAGTTCATAATAATGAAGTATTTTTCTATTAAAATTGAGACTTTTAGATATTGGCATAGGGAAAGAGTTTATGAGCAAAACCTTAGCAGCTTGGAACTAGCAGAAAGAATCAACAACTGGGATCTCATCTTACTAAAAAGCTTCTGCACAGCAAGAGGAACCACTAGGAGTGAAAAGACAATCTATGATATGGAAAAAATTTTACTGGCTGCTTTTCAGACAAAGGACTACTATCTAGAGTATATAAAGAACTTTTAAAAATCATCCCCCCATTTAAAAACCCAATTCAAAAATGAGCATCTGAAATGAACAGAGAATTTTCAGATGAAGAAATAAAGGCAGCTAAGAAATATATGAAAAAATGTTCAACACTGCTGTTCATTTGAGACATGCAAATGAAAAGAACACTGAGATTCCATCTCCACAAAGAATGGTTGGTATGATGGAATCAACCAACAACAACTGCCTGTGGGCCTGGGGAGAGAAAGGAACCTTCTCTGCTGTTGGTGAGAATACAGGCTGGTGCAACCACTGTGGAGATCAGTGTAGAGATTTCTCAAAAAACTGGGACTAGAGATTCCATTTGACCCTGCTAATATACATGAAAGAATTAAAAGACTCATATGAAAGAAACATATGTGCGCCTATGTTTACATCAGCTCAGTTTGTGATAGTTAAGTCTTGGAAACAATTCAAACACCCATCAGTGGGAGACTGGTTAAAGAAGTTTTTTTAAAAAAATAAGATGGAGCATTGCTCAGCCATAAAGAATGATAAATTTGAGTCATTTGTACTGAAATGGACGTACCTGAAGGATATGCTTATAAGTGAAATAAATAGGACACAGATGTGTAAATACCATATTTTTTCTCTAGTATGAAAAACTGAAGGTGTAAATGAGTGCCAGAATGTATGATAAGTAGGATGAAATAAGAAGGAAATGTCCAAAAGGAAAAGGGAGAGGGCAAGCGGGGGAAAGAAAAAATTTGATGGTTAAAAAACCCCAAAGTTTATGTATATAAGAGTGGGGGTAGGGAGGGGAGGGGAAATGGAAAAATGAGCATCAAGATGGTCATGCACAGGTACAAACCCTCAATGTTGAATGTGATCATAATGTATGTATAAAATGTACCAATCTAATCAACATAAAAATTGATACTTTTATAAGATCTATCTGACCTATACTGTGTTCTCATTACACCAATTAAACTTGTGTTGGAGAGCGTTCCATTCATCACGAACATCATCTATAAAACCTTGTACTGATTTCATTCTAATTCTAGCCATCATTTTAGATAACTATGGTAGATACAAAGTAAGAGTGTGGAATGACAAGGGTTAATATAAAATGTTAATATACAGACATAATCCACATACACTGCATAAAAGGGGTATCTCTATGATATCCTCTTACTTGATCTGAACTTTGTGTAAATCTGGGAAGCTGTAAAACTTACAATTTTAACGTGAATATTATCCATAGCACACATGTTATAAATAAATAATGTTACATCAAAAACCTGAGGGAGGCCAACGTAGAATTAGTTTGAGAAATTTCTGGATTGTATAACTCTTGCTTGATATAACCAGGCCTAATGAAAGATACTCTTTATTGAACTAAAGATACTCTTTATTGAACTTATTACAATCCCATTTCATTATAACTTAATTTTCCATATCACTATAACTTCAATTGATATTGTTATTTATCTGTACTTTAAAGAGAATTGCTCAATTATGAATATGCAAGGTGCATCAAGGCACTTTATCATTCTCTGCCAGAGTTTAGAATTACTCATTTAATTAATACCATAGTGCAGCCAGTTTAGGGTTTTAAGCTATTTAGGTAGACATGTTTGTTCTTGAGGTTTAAAGCAGGTTACGGCATTGCTCATAAGTAGCCTATAGTAATTTAATGTCCATGAACATTTTCCAACACTGATATTTTAGCTGCAAATTTGTGTAGATCCCACAATTAATTCTCACAAAAGTATTACTCTATTTAGTGGTCATGACAGATACACAGAAATAGAAAAGAATCCTGGCTGTAGGAATTCAACTGAAACTCCCCGTGGAAAATATTGCTTATGATTAGACATTACAGACTCATGTCACTCATTTTAGTCATCAACATCCCAAACAGCAAACAGATTGAAAGGTACAATTAGAACAAAATATGGTGCCAGGTAGTTTCTAACTTGGGAAATAATCTAGGAAATGACTCAGAAGCTCATGCAGTAAGTATTCATAAAATGATTACCTAATGGTCCAGAATGCCTATGTATTTTCAGATTATTTCACAATTATAAGCCATGTTAAATTAATATTCCTTTTTATAAAATAACAAACTGCTGCAATTTAAAAATTACTATTTTACATTTAATTAAAATTGCTCTAAAATATTGAGGTGCAGACCTCACTTTCTCTTTGCTGAAAGGTGGCATGTGTGAGTTCTGTTGGTGTGCAGGAGACATTAACTATTGGATCTGCTGATGCGTTATGCACACTACAGAACACGGGCTTTGCCCTCTGCTTAGGACAAGGAGCCAGGGGTCAAAGCACAGAATTATAGGGAAAGTTCTTCTTTTGGGACTAAATTCTCATCGACTGTTGGTGAGACACAAGGGAGATAGCAAATAAGTGTTCTCTGTAGTTTTCCTCCCAATGAAATATTCCAGTACATGCATCCATACACTTCCCTTGACGGTTCCTCAGCTAGGGGTATTGTAGTACCATATCACCTTGCATTTTCTCTCCAGCCCTGGTAGTAGAGTGCCAATTAATTGACACATTAACATAAAGTCTTTTCTCTCCTAAAGATAGGGATTCATTGAGTTAATGTTCTATAAGGGAAATTACATACCACTAATTTGAAATGCACAAAAAATAAAACCCTCAAAATGGAACAGGCACAACTTAAATATATAACATCAACACTGTCACCACCACTTTCTCCATGAAAGCCTTTCTAGCACGGCCATTGGTAGAGCCAGGAGACACAGCTCTGTCAGTCTGGTGCCGGGGAGGTGTCAGGAGTCAGGGTTTGACATCAAAGCGTGACGCCCTATTGGGAGTCTACGTGCACAATGAGGCTCTGGAACAGACGTCCAGGATGGCAGTAGAGGTGCACATGGAGGTGGCCCACCGCGTCGCAAATCTAGACAAGACCCCCAGGACTCACTGTGGACATGGCAATATGATGCCAGAACTTGACCCTAAAAGGTGCCCGTTTTTAGAGGCCCGGAGGCGAAGGGATACAAAAGACACTGCAGATATGTCAAAGAACCAGGGAAACCTAGAGTATGTGAGCTCTGGGATGTGAAGAAGAAAACGTAAAGAAGATTACAAGAGAAGGAAAGCCATCTGATATGCAGTGATGTGAGTAGGTCAAGGAAAAAGTCAAAGAAAAGACTAGAATACAGAATGAATACTGAAATGAGCTGATTTTAATAGACACATAGTTTGTGAAGTACTAGGGGTATAAAGTTGATCAGAAGACTCAAGAGAGTGAGGGAAGGGAAGGGGAAGCGGGTAATACCTCATTTAAGGAAATAAGTGTGTAGAGTAAAAAGAAAATGAGGCACAAGCAGGAGGTAATGAAGTCATGGGAAATTTTTCCAGTAATTTTTAAAAAATGCAATATTTTTATATACTGAAAGTAATGGCAGAGAAGATCAAAAGAAATAGATAATTGAAGAGAGATAATTGCTAAGTAATAACTGTGAGGATATGAGAGGAGGTGGCATCAGGTAGACAATTTAAAGCTACTGCTTGTAAAGAGAAAGTGAGGAAGAAACCAACCATCATTTACAATATGATCAAAGTACAATGTTAAAATAGTCCAGTAAAAGGTGCATCGTCATTAATCCCATCAAATGCATCTTATTTCGCATGTACTTATATTGTCACTTTCTGTCATTCTCTTTAGTGTCTTCAGTTTCACAGTTGTGAATGTCTCAGTGTCCTGAACTGATTACCTTTCATGGCCATTTTGACTTTGGATTCACACAGCACCAGCTCCAGTGACTAAGGTGGGTGAGAACCAACCACCACGATTTTATGAGGCCTTCGCTTCCAGGGGATGGCCCTGGGCCCCAGCTCACACTGCGCTTTTTATTACAACTTGGAAGGCCATTCCTGAAAGGAAACTTCCAGAACTATCAGTGGTTGTTTCCAGAAAGCTGACTTAACACCGCGACAGACTTCCTGGCTCACCTCAGCCGGGTGAGCTCAGGTTTAAGCCTGGAATCCCAGAGCTCACCTTCACTGTCTGAGGCCTTTCCATTGGCGTGATGAGTTGTACAGCTACTTTAAGTTGAGAAAGTAGAGCAATAAATAAACCTGCTTAATATGAAAAATGATCCTAGGTCAGTAAATGCAAAGCTATAGGCGGAAGATATAATGGTCACAGAGGAGTTTATCACAGAAGGTTTTCCGTAGTGTGTATCAGAAAGCAGTTGGGCCAAAGGAGAATCACAGTGTTTATGTAATTATGTGTAAAAGGAAAGAAACTGGAAGAACACCAAGTACAGAAACACGGATAGAAAAGAGGAGTTAAAATACAGTTTTCTTAGGTCAGTGTTCTAAACAGAATATTATTGGTAGCTCGTTATGTCTTTTATTAAAATCCTAGCCTGAACTCTTGGTGTGCCCTGCCGGGCAGTCATGTGTGCTGGTCTGCGGGCTTCCGGCCACACCAGAAGCCGTGTTCTAATGAGAGAGTCTATTCTCAGAATATTCACATTCCTGTTTCTAAACGTCAGGGGTCTCAAGAAAGGAAAACCAGCTAAAATGAAGATAAACAACTCAAATTTAGAATGTTAAACAAACCATGACTTTCCAGTGTTCCCTGCTGACGTTTAAATCCCAGAGTTCCTCTCTGCCTGCTAGATCTTCTGAGCCTAGGAAAAGCAGCCTCTTCTTCCCGGAAATGTCCTCTCATCCTCCAGGGCAGCTCAGTCCCTCCTCCTGCTGGTCTCCCAAGGGCACTGCCATCCACACTCACGGTGGTCCTTCGGAAGGTGAAGACGCTCGGGTCTGTCTTAGAAAGCAGTGCAGCCTTTGCTCTCAAGCAGAGATGCCACAAATCAGCCCAGGTAGGACTGGACACAGAGTGGGGGCGCCTTATATCACCTGAGAAGGCAGAATGTCATCATCAGTCACCTACAGTGTCCAAAGGTGCTACCAATATACCTCAAAAACCACAAATAGGGTTAAAAATCAGATAAACCGGAAGTATATACTATGGAAACTGCAAAGTCTCCCATTGATATATTTTTTGTACATCTCTTATTAGCAAGTATGCTTTTCTACTTACCTGCCTTTCACTTTCAAAACAACAGGTAAAATTTGGTTGAGAAATTCTGTTGGGCTTTCAGCACATACAGTGATAGGTCAGGTTTTGTGAAGAAAATTCATGGGCATAGATTAGATATGAAGAAAAATTCAACAAAGTTAAGTTGCCATAAAAGTCTCTGATTAAAAGTCAAACAGAATCCCAATTGATGCTAATATTTGCTTTAAGTCCTGGATATCTGCAAATAGAAATATGAGTTTAAGATAGCTTATGTGAACAATTAAAGTATTATAATCACATTTGTCATATTTTAAAGATAAGATTCAACTCTACATTGGCAAAACAGAAGTGTATGAAATAAAGATAGACAAATTGTAAAGAATAGTTATATCGTCACTGAGTTGGCGTTTTAGGAAGCAAATACACAAATGTGTGAAACTATGTTATTTGTAATAGTGTTACAAATTCAGAAAGCATCTTTGTGTCTTCTAGTCCACCTTCAAAAGCATAAATTCTGCCTCAATTAAAAATTTTAAGAAAATATCTAAAGTCTTCTGGAAATTTGTTGACTTTAAAATCAAATTTCAAAAGCTAGAAAAGCATTCATATTGAGCACCATGCTAATATTTTGTAATGATAATGCCTAAAATTTTCTAATTCAAATGTTTTAAGTATGATAATAGATTTTAAGTGATTGACATGCATAATTTAAATGATGTGTTCACTTTTTAAAGGTGCTATTTATTCCTCACAATCAAGTGATGTGCAGGGTAGTTATTTGTACAATTCTTTGACTCTGAATAGAAGAACAGAGCTCTCTGAATTGGAGGAGATATTTGGGAGTGTGCTCTAAAGATAAAAAATTGCTTCTGAAAAACATCAAGAGAAAACAGAGGGCATTGTTCTTTGTCAGAGAGTACAAAAGCCAATCAAACAAGTGAGTGAGAATATGATAATTATGACACTGTGTTGGTTCCCTTGAGAGGAAGCCAAACAAGACAAAGGCTTTTCTGTGGCTAATTTTTTCTGAAAAATCCACTAAAGGGGTGGAAAAGTGGAGACAGTGGAAGCAAGCTTCTGCTTCTCACCACGCATAAAATGATCTATTTGTGTAATTTACCAAGTCATATTTCTTGATTTAGCTCATAGAGCAGAGAAGGTACAACTGATTACTGGTGAAATAACACAGAAACATGACAAAAATAAGGGAGGCTGGAAGTGTACAGAGTGAAGAGAGCAGAGGTACTGTTTGCAGAAGAGCTCTGGGATTTTCGGATTTGTAGACGGAGCACCCAGGCGCTCAGCTTCGAGATCGAGGCAACTTATGACCATGAAGATGAAATGAAGACCCAGGAAACGTGCTCTGGGTGTGAGTCATGCGCAGTCACTCTTTATGAAGTTGCTTGGAGGTCAGATAGGGCGGATCTCATCCCTTACTTTAAGTATTTCTAACTACACAATTTTTCTTTGCTGCTTCTTTAATACTGATAGCTAGGACAGTATCGTAGTATAAATACTGAGTGTTTGATTTTGACAGAACTATAAAAGAAACAAACAAAAACCCCAAGCCATCACTACCGTTGAATTTTCTCTTAGACAGGAACTTTAAGGACTACACAGTGCCTTAGAATGTCTAATCCCGGCTTCTGTAGGGCGTGAGTTGCTGGTGTGCAAAGTGCCCCTTATCTGGTTCCAGACAATCAGTTCTTGCTGACTGACTCTGGTATCAATGAAAATATCAAAGGAGCTCATCACAGGTTTACAAAGCCTGGTGACTGCTCTAAAATGCCTTGGGTTATTTTTCTTTTACATCTCTTTTGTCTTTGCAATACTCCTGTTTTTGTTTTGTTTTTGTTTTTTAAGTATAGGAACAGCTACAATGTAATCCATCACTGGAACGATGAATTGTAGTTACCATTTTATACTGGTACTGGACAGTCTCTTGAGAAGTCTCTTCTCGCCTTTAAAAACATTAAAATAATGCAGCACTTTAATCCACTTAGTCCATAGCATCTCTTGATCCTGATTATTAAGGCAGCTCCTCACGGGAGAACAGCCGCGGGCATGGGGTGAAGGTCATCGCTGCGCTCACACTCTGGTGCGCTGCCCAGCGCGGCCAGCCCGGCGGTCAGGCGGGCGGGGAGGAGCCCTCGGCGCCTAGAAACGAATTTATTTTGAACTACAGATTGACTTTTTGACTGTTTTTGGTAATCAGATCCCGACTAGCATTTTCTCATCTAAATTCTAAAATCAAGCAAATTGGCTCCAAGTTGATATTTCTCCTTTTTCTTACAGTGATTTCTTGTCATCTTACTGCTGCTTCTGTTGCGGAAAATGTTGTTTTACTTAGTCAAAGAGTGTCCTGAGAAACTCTTCTGTGCTGATCCTGTGTTAGACCAGCGTAAGACAGACAGTCTGGCTTTTCATTTTGGAAGCATGTAGTCTGCTCAGGAGGGAAATATGATAAATACTTATCAAAGATGCATAAATATATCATCAGTCAGGAAATGCACAAGTGAAAGATTCTTGACCAGCTTTTCTGAAAATCAGCCCAACTCTGACCGTACTTCCGGGGGGAATAGCTCAAGTGCATGCAATGGAATGAACAGGCTGGCCAGTAGTGTCACACTCGTGGCACAAACGCTGCTTGTGGAGATCACACCCACCCCTCACCCCAGCACACCCCCACAGGCTTCTGCAGGGTGAGGGCTACTTTATACTCGTGTGAGTCTGCAGCCTTCAGACCTTACCAATTCAGCTGACTCACTGGTGAGTCAAGAAAGCAGAGTAGCATTTTCTGATCGGAGTCTGATGCCTCAGGTTTCTGACAGCAGGCACCACGTGCTCTTTTTCACACGCTCTTAGGATGGTCAAGACAAGCTCAAACCCTCCTTAGGCACTGAGCACACAGTTGCTCTGCCGCGTACTGTTCATAAGACAAAACCTCTTATTCTGCTCCCTTTCATCACAAGTGTTAGCTACAGCACTGAGTGATATGATTCTGCTGAGGAGCCGATTCAGAACAAATGGAGCCCAGCCAGGAAACAATTCTTGGAATCGATAAAGGATTTATTGACACGGGAGAAACCACAAGCAGAAAACTCACTGGTGGAGCAGTGTACTCTGGGGGTGGCTCACCTGACTCGTCCTTGGGACCCCAGATAAACACCTGGGTCTGGGTTATGGAGTCTTAGTTTTTACTCCTTATTACTGTCCAACAATATGTTCATCCTTTCATATAGACGGCAAAGACATGTTAAAGATGTTACGAACAGTGGCCACATAGTTAAAGGCTCTCTTGCAAGCAAGACTCAGGTTGGTTATAATTTTTCAAAACTTATAATCACTTTTCAGGCCAAGTTTAATAACATCTGAAATTTCAGTGGTGGATGTTTGCAATGTACGGATTTTTAAAAAGATACATACTACCAGGGTGCAGGTTTCTTAATGTCAGATATATGAAAGGTTTTTTTGTCTTCTAATCTCATTGCAGTGGCTTCTGGGAAATGACCCAGGAAGATCCGGGATTAAAAATGTGTGACCGTGTGATGGTGATGGAACCATCGAGTGCGACTCCGGACGGTTCACGCAACGGAGGCCGAAACATCACCCTCTCTCTTTAGCCTTCAGAAGAGCAGACACCAGTCTCCTCTCGCTCCTCGCTGAAAAACACCCTCCCCTCCACATGCACATTTTCTTTAGCATTCCTGATGCACACGCGGGTGGGCTTCACATACTCTTGTCTGAACAGGTCTTAACATCTGCCTCGGTTGTAAATGAACACTTACGTCTCTTCAGTTTTATATCTGTATAAGAATCAAGATTTCCCTCCTTTGTTAAAATTATCTGTTAACAGGAATGAGGAGAGAAATGTGTTTTCCTTTAGACACAAGGGAAAGAAAAGGAGTGAAGTCTTCAGGTCTGTCATCTATCCGCCCTACTTACATAATGTTTCTCAGTTCAGTGTTGCCTCTAAATCTTTTCTGTAGTGAAAAATTCATGCCGTGATTCAGCTGTTAGCTAAAATTCCCAAAGATCACACAAAATGAACCATAAACAGCATCTTATGTTTTTCTGCACACATACACACATACACAGAATTGCACAGTTAATAAGGTACTAGGAAATTTTCCTAGATTGTGTTAGTACCTGGCTAAGTAAAATTCAAACTGCTTTGAATAAAATATGATTTGTCCTTTTTAGTTCCATGTAAAATACAATGCTTCTTTTCTCATTTAGAATTTTATGGATGTGCAAATGTGTGTGTGTGTGTTCATGTGTGTATATGGAGAAAGGGGGAGAGTGGTCGAGGAGATAATTTAAAATCTTTGAATTTGAAGATGTATGCTTTAGCTTCAACAGTGTGTTTCAGATGAGTTAAGCATTTCCTTACAAATGTGTTGCTGAAAATATAAAAAAGAAGTCGTGCTAATAGTGGGTGTATCAGGGAGAGAAAAGTCTGCCCTAGAAGTTGCTGAGAAACAACTCAGAAACGTGGTTACCCAGGCTCCTCAGATTATATTCAGACCAAGGTTTCTAATACAGCTGATAAATGTGTACTTTCAGTGTGTTAAAACAGTCCAGACAGGTGGAGGCACCGAGGAGACGGCAGGTGGAGAGATGCCAGCCCAGCCTGGCACGTGCGGCCTCACCCGCCAGCTCAGTCACTCTCAGTGTCCGCAAGGCAGGTGCGTTGCTCAGGATCTGTGAGAGGACAGAGTTACACATGCACGGTCAGCTACATGGAAATCTGTATTTATCTATTTATACCTGTGTGTATATTTACATCTGTGTCTGTGACTGTAACTGTGTCAATGTGGCATTGGCTTATGTTTCATGGTGGCTAACAGGCCCCTAAACCAGCGAGCTGGCGACCCAGGCCCACCCTCCCAGAGCATCAGTCCGGCCCTGGCAGCCAGACGCAGGGCACAGTGATGTTCAGTGTGAACGCGAAGACCCGAGAGACTTGGGCTCAGGCTCCAGGCTGACAAGAGAGGCGCAGGGCTGCATCGCCTCGCACAAATTTGCTCCCGTGTGACCTTCCCCAGGAGGAGGATGACCGCTGGGACCCCGTCTCCCAGTCTCGTCCGGACGCTGGGAAGGAACACGGATGATGATCCCCAAGGACGTGTCTGGACATGGGGCCCGTCACGCGGATACAGGACATGAACTAACCCAACCCTCGGAGCCGGAATTCGCTGCCCTAAGTGAGCTGTGCGCGGAGAGTCTGCCTAGATGAAAGGACACTGGGAATAGTTGCTCCCGCCGAGTCACACCGGTTAAGTCCACTGCAGGGTGTTCTGACAGACTCCCGGTCTCAGCTTTGCGGTCTCTGGAGCCCTCTTAGCTTGGGCTGTGGAGGAAGAAGATTACATTCGTGTCCTGTTTCCTCCAGAGTCCCTGGACTGCAGTGCTTCGGTTATTGCAGAAAAGTTGGAAAATAAAATAGCACTTGAGCTGGGAAGTAGTGTGAATAAATACGCATTTCCTTATCATGATTGAGAATTGCAACGAAAGCTGTATAATACATAAATATAAGCAAAAATTAAAGAATGAGAATCATTATTTACATGGTATTTCCTGTTATTTTGCACATAGCCTCCTAGGGACCTCTCAGAAATTGAATTCTTAGATTCTCATCATCATCCTGTTTGACTCGCTTTGTCATTCCTGGCTTCTGGACAAAGAAGCTGATAGGAACAGTGCGTGGACGTGGTGCCCTGCTCTGTTTGATTCCCAGCACATTACCTTCTCATGTCAGTCTTCCTGTGTTCCCAGAGGCTGCCTTTCCTTTCACTGCTTTTCCTGTTTTAATATCAAATGTGCTGAGTTGAATTTTAATGTGTTTATTATTTTTGTGTGTTTCATAATCTTTGAAACTACTCTCTAGTGTGGAATATTTAACAAAGAAATGTCCTGTATATGCCTTCAGAGTAGGTGTGTGATGTGTGTGTGTGTGTGTGTGTGTGTGTGTATTCTGCATCTCTCTGATAAATTGGTTGTTACGAATGTTTTCTAAAATCTAGCTGCTGCTAGATTAACCGGTGAGATTAAGATTCTTGACTTCCACAATTGAAGAGCAGAACTTGTCTCCATGGTGACTGCAGGAAGGCACGATGCCTGGCAGAGCTCATTGGAAGCATCTTGTCAGAGTCTCTTGGAAGCAGCCCCGGGAGAAACAGGATGATGAGAAATCCATTGAAAAGCAGACCATGAGTAATAGCAAACTTGAAAAATCCAACTAAATACATTTTCATTTCTCAGGTGCAAGTCACTGTGGGAGCAAGATGAATAAAATCTAGTCATTGGCCTCAAAGTATAATCAAAGGGGAAAGTCAGTGTGCATAAAGCCCACAAGCACTCAGTGCAGTGGCCGCTGTAAAGCGGACCCCGGGGGGGGGCCCAGAGGGAAGAGAACCGAGCTGGGCTGGAGGGCTGAGTCCCGAGGGGCCTTCTAAGGTGGGGAGTGGGAAATGCGGCTAGAGCTGCGGCGGGGAAGGCGTGTGACCCTGATGTCGCCAGACTCCAGGCCCACAAGCTGCTCGGAGGTTTGACATCACCTGCGCTGTAGCGCGCCCACCTCGTTGGATTTACCTGGTTGAGACATTTCAGGTCAGTTCTGCCTCCAGAAATCCACTGTCACTCACCTCCCGCACATAGGAAGACTTCCTTTAGCATCTTTTCAGGCTCTGAAGGTTCTTTCTCCATAGCTGTCTTCTAGGTCTACATCCATCACCTGTTCTCCAAGTTGTCTTACCACTTAGAGGGGCCCAGGCAGACAAAGGTTAACGATCTTCCGTGCTAGGGCTGGGGATTTAGCTCAGTGGTTATGGCGCCCGCCGCTCAAACACAAGGTCCTGAGTTTGATCTCTTGTAGCAACAACAACAACAACAATATCATCATCAGATTCAACAACAATAATATCATCATCAGATTCAACAACAGTAATATCATCATCTCCCATGTTTACCCCTTTGTCCTGCTGCCAGCCAGGACGCTCTGCTCCTCTCTTTCACAGGAAATAATTCAGCCATTTCTCCGTTGGCCCAAGTCAGAAGCAGTCTTGCCCCTCTTTTCCCAGCACCACCTGCCCCCGGGCACATCCAAAGTCACCTCCTGTTCTCTCCCTGGCTCCCTGCTCCTTGGCTGATGAGTCCATTTGGGGCAGGCAAGTGTCTCCTGCTTCTTTTCCTCCTGGGGATTGTTCAGGTCCAGCATAAGTCATCTGGAATTTCTTATCACTCCCAGCCCACAACCACCCCTTTCACACAACTGCTCCAGTGCAACTGCTTTGGGGATGACTTTTCTGAACCTCCACTTTTATGTTGGTTGTATCGCCTGCAGTTCTTCACATCAGCCGTCACAGCCATACTGAAAATATCTACTTGGTAACTAGTAGGTGAGCTCATTAATTGCATCTGGACTGTAAGTTAGAGCAGGACAGAACTTTCTGTTATGACCTGATACATAAGAAAGCTTAAACCTGTATATGAGGAGTGGGTGGTAGGGGAGTGACTGGAGGAATGAGAGTCAGAACTTCTGGAGAGAGAGAGGAGAGAGAGAGAGACAGGGCCATACCCATGGGGGTAGGTTCCAACCGGCCCAGGGAAAGCCTGAAACCTCAGATAGCCTCCAGTCCTATATCTATATTGAATAGTATGAATATATATGTATAGGATAATAAATTTAGTATGTAAAATTTTTATATCACTGTTTAGACATCCATATTCATAGCTAAGTACTATTGTTTTCCCTGCACGTACATAGCTGTGATACGGCTCAACTCATAAAGTGAGCACAGTAAGATTTTAGTAATAATGATTAAAACAAGAGAAAATTGTATTGTAATAAGTTACTTGAATGAGGCAGTATCTTTCTTTAAAAATATCTTCTTGCTTTAGGCCGCATTTTCATACCAGTGGTCATGACAGGTAAAATAAACTACACAAGCTAAACCATAGAAAAAAGGAAAACAGTATTTTACATATGTATTTATATATAAAAGTAATATTCATAATCTATAACATACCTACCATGTGCATATAAATACTGTGCACCCATGTGCCCACTACACCGTGTTTCGATTCACACAGACATTCTCATCAGCTCTTCCCATCTTCCCGATTCTCTTTCTCCTCTGTGAGCCCCCACTGCGAGGCGCCGCTGACCCCAGGATACCAGGTCAGCTCTGACCCCGCGGGGTTCACTCAGCTCTCGATTTTCGCGTTGGTTCTTCTCTGACAGTGGACAACCTGTCAACATGCATGTGCTTATTAATTTCTAGTATGTGCATGATTTCCCCAGCCACCGCTCCCTCCCCTCCAGCGGTGCCACGGGGCCAGCTGGCCATGCCCAGCCCTTCCCCCAGAGGCCTGCCAGGCCCTATGCAGTGAGGGTCATCTCCCCGCACAGATGCCTGCACCCCGGGGGCTCTGATCTCTTCCAGTCACCCAGTTCACACCAGCCAGACTTACCTAGTGGTCTGGGAGAACTTTAAGTCCACAAATCTCATTGTTATAAAATTTCATTGATGTTTCCTTGATGACTGTGTGATCTTCCATGACACAATTTTCTTGATATGCCAATTTCCTAATACCCCGACTTGCATGGAATGTTTTTGTTCTATCCCTGCGAGCTACTGAGGATAGCAAAGGGGTAAATTTTATTTTACGTAGATCTTACAACCCACCCACATCGTGTCCCGTTTTCTCACCCTTCAGCGCGAGAAGTATACTCGAGTGGAGATGCTGGTTGAGGCCTGTGTTACCTGTGTGGTCTGCATAGCGAGCCTCCATTTCTTCTGGGATAATGAGGGTGTTGGGTGCATTTTCCCATCCAGGGTTGGGTGCTGTTTCCCGATTCTGCCCGGACCGCCCCGAGACGGCCTGGAAGTGCGTTTCTTCTAGTCCTTTAGGTCTCAGCTTCAAAGAGTCGGCTCTCGCGTGGGGTTGTTCTTTGCTTCTTTGCTGTTTTGTGTGCAGAGGCCTTAACTAACTGAGACAGAGATTTCATCCTTTGAGGACCATCCCCACTCGAAAAGCTCTCCGTGGACCCCGCCCGTCTTTATCCACCAGCCACAAGTGGCCGTGGGCCTGCCTTACACTAAAACGCTAATAAATATTTGTATAGTAAGTTAATGAGTTGGTGGCTACGGAGGGCGGAAAGGCCATTTAGAACTAGCAATCCCTTAATAAGCGCAATGCCCTTTCTAGAAACACTGCCATGTTTGAAGAGATGGAGGCTAATTACGGGTGAAGTGATGGCGAGTACCCAAAGCTCCCGGGACACTTCATACGAACTATCATCTCCCTAGAAGTATGTGATGCACAGCTCCCTCCTCCCCTCCCGGGGCCTTGAGGCTTCACATTTAAAATTTCCTCAGCTCAACCGAAGCAAGGTAGACAATTGCTGAAGCCAGAGAACTTCTCTGACCGTGTTTCTCCACCTCCCAGCCCTGGCTTATTCATATTCCCACTGTCCTTAGCACCCTCTGTCACCCCAAAGTCACTTCAGGGTGTGGTTATTAACCCTGATCTGACCTAGTGGCATCGTTCCCGCTTCGCAGTTCACCAATACCAATTTCATTCCCTCTCTGCAGTTCCAACTCAGCTTTCATGAAGGAGAATTCTGGTCCTTCGCCTGAGAAAATGTCATAAAACTTTAGACCTTCATTCTTGGCTGAGGGACATCTCACCAGGTTAATGTCAACTGGGGCTGTTGGTACCACTGTTTTATTTAGAAAGGATAAAAGTTAAAAGAAGTCACTAAAATGGGTGTATCTGGTGCAAGTTTCAGAAAACAATACTAAGAACAGAGATGTGCACTGGAAACCCCAGGGACGCTGTCACGAGGCGGGCTCTGAGGAGACCCCCCAAGAGGAGACCAGAACCCCAACTCGCCCCACCCACAGGACGGTGGGGTTCCCTGACTCGTGACCAGGGTGCCTCAATAAGAGGCCTAGAAAAGCTTGTCACGGAGAAAGAAGCCCAGGCTCGCCAGGGAGACCTGCCACGAACGGGACGTGGAGTATCATGTGTCCCTGGGGAGCCGCAGACACCTAAGAGCGGCGTCCCTGCTGCCGGCCGGGGCATCCGGCTGGGTTTAGGCTGGCTGCACGCTCTGTGTCTGAAGCTCAGAGGCTCCCCGTGGAAGGACGCTGCCGCTCTGGCGGGCTCCGTAGGGTTCGGGAACCGGTAGGGTGAGAAGAGCACAGAGTTAACTCGCAGAGGAAGAGCACAAGCACAGCTTATAGGCCTAGTCCCGGCCCGTACAAGCTACAGCGGTAATTACTAGTGTTACTGGTACTTGCAGCTGGTTTCCTGGAAGGGAGAAGGCGTCCCAACCTTGAGTAGCTCGGACTGTGTCCTAAAGACGCAGTTCCTTAAAAGTACAATGTTAAAACGATGATTTTCCCTGTCTCCTTTCTACCACCATAGTGTGATCAAACTACATGGCGAACGTTTCAATTAAACACATATTTTTTCTGGAGTGACAGGCAGGTTGCTTTCCATCCCCTTCTGCATACTCCTCACTTCAGACTCCCTTGTCCCGTCCCGGGAGCTTTCTAGAGCAGCTCGGGGCCATCTCTCGCTGGCATCTTTGAGGTGTGACGATAAACCTGGGGGATGATGGTGCCCCGTGCCACTGCCCTGCAGAAAGCTGGGCTCGTGGCAACACGGCGCGCTCCCTGGACTGGCACCGCTCCCTGGACTGGCACCGCGTGGCTTCCGGGGCTTCCCCAAAGTCAGAGTGACCGTGCGAGGTGCCTGCGACTAAAGACGCCCTTGAAAAATTTCGGAGCCCTTGAGAAAGGGGCAAGATGGCTGAGTGTGAGACGGGAGAGGGGGACCGGGAGGAGGGCGCACCGCGGCCATCTTCCTCGTTCAAAAATATTTCAACTCTCACTGTGACTTTTCTCGCGCTTTGTATTTTCCTTCGTTCTCCCACAGCGCGGGGACAGGGGAGATCCGCAGAGAGGTGTATAAATGATCAGCACCCTGATGCGTCTGGCCCTCGCTGACGCGCGGAGTGATTTCAGTCTCACATGCCTCGGAGCACGGAGAGCGGCCTGCCGTTTTACGCTTGTCAGGGATGTGATTATCGATTACGTTTACTTTGCTCAGTTCCGGATTTCCAGGTTTTACCATCACGATTCCTGCCATATTTGATGAGAGGGTAGTGTAGATTTTTATTTTCCTTTAGAAAATACTCGTATTCACCTACAAATAGTAATTTACGTGTCAAATTAGTGAATGTTATTCACATTATTATTACAAATTCTAGAAGCTGGGGGAACACTATTGAAAATTATTTTTATTTATAAAACATGTGGACATGAGAAGTATACTTATTAGATATTTTTCTAGACTAAGGGTGGTGGGGGTGGGAAGGACCAAGTAACATATCCAAGTTCTTATTTAATATTTTTTTCAGTTGTTTTGTTGTTTTTCCATATCTTTTTCTGACAGTTTAGAAACCGGTTTCCTCAATAATTCACTCTTTCATTTAGATTCTCAAAATGCAGCACAAACCATGATAAACAATATTCTCAACAGGTTTTAATGTCCACCTCACTATGGTTACAGTACTTCCTAATTTATAAGATAGGACAAAGTTGCTGTTGTCGGTTTGCGTCTAATTTCTTGGCTCCGGTGCCCACTTGGGGGACCAGCTGGAGGTCCTGGGGCTGCTTTCCGGGGCCTTGGTGTCCTGAACACAGGGTCAGATGCTCACCCAGAGCAGAAACAGCTTCACCGCTTCACGGTGCCGTCACCAGAAGTCTTGCATGTTTTGGTTATAAATATCTTTCTCTAAGATTTAAGCATAGTAACTTCTACAAAGAAGAACATTTTTTTTTTTTTGAGACAGGGTCTCGCTTTGTAGTTCAGGCTGGCTCTGAGCTCACTATGGTGCCCAGGCAAGCCTGGAACTCAGCAATCCTCCTGTCTCTGCCTCCCGAGTGCTGGGATGATAGGCGTGAGCCACCACGCCCGGCACTGTGGTATGTGGTATTGATGGCTAGTGGGCACGAGTCTCCACGCCCAGCATTCTATGCGGTCACCGGGATCGAACTCAGGACCTTGCACTTGCGAGGCAGGCGCTGGAACCACTGCTCCGGCCCAAGAATAACTTTTTAAAAAGCATTTATGCTATTAGTACAATCTCACCTATTTTATCTTTTGTATACTAATCTGTTAAGAAAACCTCTATTTTCAGTTTAACATAGTTAATTTTTACTGGATTTCACCTAAAATAATCATCTATATGCATTGAAAGTTTCTTGTATCATATTAAATGAAAAAAACTAGATAAAATATTTTACTTAAAATAGAAAGTATGTAGTTGCTTTTACAAAACACTTCAACCTGTGAAGCTTTAATCCTTCGATAAAAGTTAATTCATTTACATTTAGTGTTTACGGCTTCCATTTTAAAGCTTCCCAGAAGCTTCCGTGCTCAGAGGTGTGGCTCGGGGAAGGTGCCCGAGCGCGTGTGCCGTGATGTGAGGCGGGTCCTGCCCTGAAGAGGCTGCCCCCCCAGAGTCCCCGTCCCTCTTCCTCCCACTGCCAAGACACCAGAAGCCCCTCTCCTCGCTGCCCCAGCGCCGTGCTGTCCTGTCCTGGACCCGGCTGGCCGCGGGAGGGAAACACGAGCCCCACCAAACCCTCCTCCTTTCACTTGGGCTGGAGATGTGTCCCGGAGAGGAAAAGTGACAGGGACAAATGTCATTACTCCTCTCCTTGGCTTTATTTCTGTCACGGGAGCCTTGGTTTGGGGGTAGTTTACACCTCAAGTGTGACCTTAAATAAACAGAGTGCTGCGTGGAAGGGACAGACCCCGGGTGTCTCTCACCCACCACGTGTGATTCCTGAGGCCCGTGACTCAGCAGAGCCCTTCCCTTGGGAGTGGACACGACCTGTGACCTTCCTGTGGCCCGCAGGACAGGGCGAAGCTGGCAGGGTCCGCGCAGGGACGTCAGTCATGCCTGAGGGTAGAGCCCTGGCTTGTGTTCCCTTGGCTCCCGCTGACTTCATACAGCTAACCCAGCACGGTGGACCCTGTCAGCACCAGGGAGCCGGAGCGGAGAGACCCAGGTTGTCCTGCGGCCCTAGAGATGCAGGATCCAGGCTCCCGGTGACAAGCAGCAAGAACAGAAGCCATCGGTAATTTTCAACAACAGATGGACAGTGTGATTATAACTCTGATGGATTCTCAGCACACAAACCAGCAGAACCCACCGGACTCCCAATCCACAGAAAGCGTGGGTCACTCTCCTGTGCCGTGCGCCCCGCACGCAGCCGTGAGGGCCATGGGGATGGGGTAAGTAGTCACTAAAGCCCCAGAACTTGTTCCTGCACTTAAGGGAAACACCTCCAGGGGGCTCCTGGTAAGAACCGTGGCTTTCGACCGAGTTTGCTGCAGGTAGATAGTGAGCTGGAAAACAGGTGGCTAAACTGGGTCCAGAAATGAATAAAAATGAAAAGCAAACAAAGCCCCAAGACGTACCGTCTCCTCAAGAGGTCGGCTGCCTGGTTTCCTCGCCGCCTTCTCTCTTGGCTCGTGACCGTGCCCAGCTGCCCGCACAGTCCGGCCCCCAGTGGGCCGTCAGATCGATCCGGGATCGCACAGGAAACGAGCCTGGACAGTGAGACTCGGCCGGCTTGTGAAATTGCTTTCACTACCCTGAATGTTCCGTGGCAGCAGGAATAAAGGCCAGGCTCCTCTCGGAGGCACATTCAGGGCAAAGGAGAAGCTCAGAGAGGTAACACTTAAAATCCCTTCATGGTTAAAGAATTTGTTGTATGGATTTTAAAAAGTAATTTTAAATTCCACCTTAGTTCGATTTTAGGAAACATTGTTCCATCCAGTAAACTTTTGGTGTTGTTTTTAAAGTTTACATGATGAAAATGGTGTTTTCTTGCGAAAAAATCAGGATGGGTAAGTGTATTCTAACAAGGGACCACTGGGCGGAGAGGGGTCAGAGCACCTCGCGGTGAAAGTCCCCTGTGCCCTCTCAGTAATGTCAAACATGGCTGGAAACTGGGCATAACAAACGCTGCTTTGCCCCCTAGTGTTTTCTCTTGGCATTTTCTCTAACACCTCTAGGAATGTATGAAAGGTACACTGTTTACACCATAGCATGTTTGCTTCATTCATGCTCAGGTTAAATGCATTGTGGGAGTCGTTGGGTGTATCCAATATACACAAAACGCCGTGTTTATCAAACATCATCAAGCTTGTGAAACTTAAGATTCTTACCTCAAATACTCTTGGAAAAAAATCTCTTGCTGGCTAATCTTTATTTTTCAGCATTATTATAATGGAAACTGCCATCTTTGTCAGAATAATTTTAAAAACTGAGAAAGCGATATTCCTATAGAGATGTAAAGAAGAGAGGGTAGGTATAGAACTTCTGACATGGGTGAGAGGTTGAACTGTCTCGGAGGAGAAGCCCAAGAGAGCAGAATTTGGAGGTGAGGGAGCGTGCGGAGGAGGGCGCGGCCGGCTCTCCCCAGCGGGGGCGCCAGTGCGTCCCGCGCAGACACAGGCCGTCCCGGCTGCCCCGCAGG
>PVIC010015254.1:0-35464 GCA_004025085.1 Thryonomys swinderianus
TTCACTTAACCACAGCGTCTACATTAGCAGAACATAACAATAATGAGACAACAGGACTTTATAACAGGCATCTGGTGCTGCCCTGGGGCTGAGCTGGGAAGTGAGGGATTTGGGAATGTGAGGGTCTCACACTGTCACAATTCTTCCACTCAAAACAATTATTCTAACTGAAAGTTGGATAGAAGCAAACACTTGAAGCCATGGGTATGAGACCCAAACTCTTAGGAAAAAAGAAGCAGAAGTCCAGAAGTATTAAAAGGAGGACTTGGGGAATCAGAAGCTAACTATGCCTACTGTGCCATGATTGTGTGGCATCACACATCATGGCCATTCGAACACATCTACATTCACGGGACAGTAATATGATTGTCAGTTATGACTGATTTTAAAATAAAACATTATGTGGAAAAGTTTGCAAAAACCAAGAAGAAGACTATATAGTTATTAATGAAACAAAAATCATGTTTGCAAACTCAAGTGACTACCTAGTCTTCCTTGGTAATATTTAAATCCTGCCCTAAATATGTGAAAGTGTGATATATGTCTTTATAAACTGACAGCTGTCAAACTGAGCTAATTCTGTCATGAAAATAGTGTCAATCTCAGTTAAAAAATAATACTTCTAAAGTTTGGAAGATTTTGTTTTCTTTGTATAACTGAGATTAAGGAAAAAGATGATTCTTATTAGAGACAGTATTAAAATTAAAATAACACCAAAAACTTTCAATTCTATCAATGGCCAAGACACTGGAGAGAAATGCTCACAGGATCAAGACATGTACCATTTCTCTTCTTTTGTTGTTTTGTTTGTTTGTTTGCTTAAGACATGGCTTTGCTATGTAGTTTATGCTGGCCTTGAACTTGCAATGTAGCATAGGCTGCCCTCAAACATGTGCTGATCCTCCTGCCTCAGTCTCCTGAGTGAGTGCTGGGACTACAGATCTGCACCACCACATCCAGCTCAGCACTTCTTTTGACTACACACAGAGGAAAATTCATTCACTATGTCTTCTTAGTAAAACAATGGGCAGCAGGTTGGTTTGGTCTCTAGCTGTCCCCCAGTAGTTGGTACATTGAAGCTGTGGTCCTCAGTACAGTATATTCAGAGGCAGGGCTTTTAGAAGTGATAGGATTATGAGGATTGTGACCTCACAGTTAGACTATTTATGGAGTCCCAGCTTAGTGCATTTTGGAGAAGACAATCTGTTATAAAATGAAGTTCTTTCTCTGACTCTTGGTCACCACATGCTGAGCAGCTCTGCTCACACATGACCCCACTATGATGCTTCTACCTCACCACAGGCCGGAAAACAATGGAGCCAGCTGACCATGGATTGAAAGCCCTGAAACCGTGAGCCAAAATAAACTCTTCCTTCTTCAAATTAATTTTCTCAAGTATTTTCTTACAGTAATGGAAAACTGACGACTACAGGCAATAAAATTACTATCAAACTAGAGAAAGGGCTTCCAAATGAAACCATGTCAGAGTCAAACAAGCTAAATGAGAATGAATTATATTCTGCATCAAGTTTGTGATTATTTAGCTGAATTTTGGGGAACTAGCCCTGACCATGGCAGGCCTCTTGATAATATGTTGGGAAAAACAAGGATTCAGAATTAACTTTGTTCAGCATAAAACAACTTTCTTCAGGAAGATATTCAAGCATATGTAAGAGAGAATAGGACAATTCTTTTCATGAGACTAACTCTCCTGTCCCCATATAAACTGTACCACTATACTCGCACCAAAGAAGTCCCTTAAATCTGTCATGTGAAAACAGAAGCAACATGCCCATCATGGGCTTCTGATATAAGTAAGGCCCCATTTCTGCTATGGTCTAAATGTTTATTTCTGTTCCCTCTACCCCCCCCAATATCTCCCTCCCTCCCCTCCCCCTCCCCCCTTAAAATTTACTGGTTAAAACCTAATTTCAAAATAAGTGTTAAAAGTCAGAATCTAGGAGGCAATTGAGTAATGAGGGTCCTTCTCTCATGAATGGGGTCATTGCCAATACAAAAGAGGCCACAGACGTCTGTGTAGCTCTTCCCCCATGTGAAAACACAGACAGGGCCAACAGCTATAAAGAAAGGCATAGGGCCTCACCACACATCAAATCTGCCAGTGCTGACTCAGGGTTCTCAGTTTCTACAATTGTAAGAAATAAATTCCTATTGTTTTCCAAGTTACTTATTCTATGCTTTTGTCCTCTAACAGCCTGAATAAGTTAACACAGTCTAGAACCCCCACCTGGTTTCTGGAAGACCACAGCTTGAACTCTGACCTTTTGGCTACAAATCTGGGTAATTTAAATATTTTTAATATTTTTATATATTTAATATAATTTAAATAAAACTCAATCTTCTTAGTTAAATTTTTGGGCAACCTAAGTAGTATCTTATAAATTAACACTATAACAAGCATCTGCAAGGAGATGTCACATTTTAAAAGACAAGAGGTCAACTGGCAATATATATGAAGATCTGTGTAACAGTCACAAGTCTTCAACCATCCATCTTTTTGTTCAGCTTATTAAGTACATTGAAAGACTTTAAAGAGCCACAGGAACTACCTCCTAGGGTTAAATTTAGGAATATTAATAGGTACCTTTGTCATATTAACAGATCAGGCTCTGCTATAGTTTCAAGTCCTACAGAACTCTGTATGTTTGGAGTTGACTGGATCATGGCAGCACTGCACTGCTTAGGAGACTCACGCACTGTGACTCCAGTAGCTGAATGTACTGTCAGGGAGGCGAGGACTGGTTATAGTTGGGTCCCGGGAATGTGACCCGGAAGGACGTATTTTTGTTCTAGGATCCTCCCTTCTCTCTCTGCTTCCTGGCTGTACTGAGTTGAGCAACTTTTCCTCTTCCATGGCCCCTTGCTATCTGTTTCTGCCTTGGAGCCAGCCAACCATGGTCTAACACAGTGGCCTCAAATAAACCTCCCTTCCTTTAAAGTGCAGGTATTCTGTCTTAGAAGTGGGAAAGTGCCTAAGATAGGTTTTTCTCATGAATATAATATAGTAATAAGATGAAAACTCACTTTATTGTCATTTGTTCCAAAAGTAAATCCAACCAAAGTGGTTTCTTAAATCCCATCCAGAGAATTCTACTAGTGATACTATTATAAAATATATTTCAAAAGAAAAGAATGAAGAAAATGCCATTATATGTTCACTTGAATGAGTACTGGAAACTACGTAATGTGACTAGAGTGAACAGCTATAAGAGTATCTGCCCGTTGTACTCTACAAAATCATTCTACCTGTGAATTTGTAAAGTACACAAAATCAATCTCACACCTTCACAATTGCTTGGTCCTTCACAGAATTATAATAAGGATGTTGGAAATGGTTTATGGGGAAAAATGACGAAAGTTTCTGCTTTAATATTCGTTAAGAATTTCAATGATAATCAAGTAAATGAACTTACTTCGAGAGAGATTCTCAAGGGCTTTTCCCAGCTTCTTGCTCTCTTGAAGGATGTGGTTCAATTCATCAAAATCACGGCTGCCTGGTTTAGTCCGCCAGTTCCATTTAGGATGTTCTACTGACCTTGGCACTATGTTTAAAAAAAATGGTTATTTCATAAGCATGCTATATATGATTGAAACTTCACTACTCGTCATTATGTGAAAGACTGGACCAAGATCAAATGGTTCTTGGGAGCTAACAGAAAGAAAGATGTAAAGTCAGGAGTAAGGAAAGTGTGGCACTATTAATGAAGAAAAGGACACCCCACATTGATTTAGAACTAAGAACTTCTGTAATTTAGGAAGAAATATTCAGGTAAAGGATATATGAATTACGTTATCATTTTAAAAGTAATCAATGACTCAGTGAGCAACTGACAAATATTTTAAGACAGTCTATATCTTAATAAAATTTTAAAAAAGATTGAGTGCATATATTTATTTTTACTTCCTCCCAAATTCCCACTAAAATTACGTTATACTTAAGGGAATTTTGGCTCTCAGGTACTTTGTGGAACAAGAAGAAAGGATATTATTAGATAAGAAATGATTTTTTTGGAAGATGCAAAATGGATAACTAGTGAGACGAAATGAAACCAAAGTCCACAAGGAGAGGGATGGCAAGGGAACAAGAGTGTCACACACTTAAGTGCGACAGCACCATTCAGGAGAAAACACAACAGTCGGGCAAGTGTTAGAACTCAGTTGAATTCCAGATTTAAGGTGTTCATTGAACATTAAGCACCATTCACCCCATAACATAAAAACTTTTAAATACTGACAATAAAGATGCAATTCTAAGCACTTTCAGGTAACAGCAAAATCAAATTACTACCCAGACTTGAAAGCAGCAGCACTCGCCCTGAAAGACAGAACAATCCCCTTCAAACTATGACTGGAAAAGACTTTTAAACCAGAATTTTATATCAGTTAATGAAACAATCAAGATACTTAAAGGACTCAAGAGTTCACAAGCACTGTTTCCCAGAAAGCTGGCAGTGGTGATGCTCTAACAAAATGAAAAGCAAACCAAGTAATAATAATAACAGATGTGAAATTCAAGAAACAAGTGATCTCCCAAAAAGAAAAAGAAAGGAGGCATTCTCAGGATGCTAGAGAAGGATGGTATCAGAAGACAGCAAAGAAAAAGCCTAGGGACCCAGGAGTCTAGAAACCAACAGTAGAGGAAGAAGACAAAGCTGCAGCAGAGAGGTTCATTTACAAATTCTTCTCAATCAACCTTTTAAAAAGCAAAATAACATAGGAACATAGGAGTTGCAGTCACTTGATGTGTTTGATCATATTACCAAGGTTTAATTCTTTGGGCAAAGTTTGGTGAAGAATTAGTGATGAGTACGTAGAAAACAAAGTAAAACAGAAGAGAGAAAATTGTTCAGACCCCAAAATTCAATATTGGATTCGGTAATCTGAACGGTAAAATGTTAACTAATTCAGTCACAATTATATCCATGCAGAATATATATTTAGCTACCATGAAAAATTGCAGTCCTTATACAACACGATGAGATGGGAGTTAGTATATGAAACACCAGGTCTGGTAGGCAAGAGATGAGGCTCAAGCTGAAAAAGCTACAGAGTTAGTATTTTGTATAATCAGATGTCCAGACTTAGCCCCCAAAAAATCTCTATAACATGGAAAGGGATCCCGTTCAGGAGCACAGTTAGAGAGAAGAAAAGATCCTACTATTTCATAGCATGACTTTATTTTTTTATATGACTTTATTTTTTAAAAGCATACTTTTATGTGGACAAAAAATAAAACAACTTTTGAAAATGATTCATATAGTGAGGATACAGAAAATAGTCTTAAACCATGAAAGCATATCATTCTACCACCTTTTCAAAAAGTAGTGAACTTGCCAGGTGTGGTGGCTCACACCTGTAATCCCAGCACTTGGGAGGCAGAGGCAGGAGTACTGCTGAGTTGGAGGCTTGCCTGGGCTACATAGTGCGCCCAGGCCCTGCCTGAACTACAAAATAAAACTCTGTCTCAAAAAAAAAAGTAGTGCACTTGCTCTGGGACACAGCAGTCTTCTGTCTGGTAAATTATCATAGAGAATGAAAACACCTGTATTTGTATACTGTACATGGACATGTACACAATTGTTCTTTCTCACAGAAATTGTATGATTTTTAATTTCACCAAATCATGTGTGGTGGCAAAACCCTAGAAGTAATCTATGTGTTCTTCAAGAAAAGCATGGCTACATAAATTCAGTCAAATTATGCCATAGTATGCAATTATTTCCACTATATGTTAAGCCTAAGTTTATTACTATAGATATTTCCAAAATGCATTTTAAAATAATAGAAATAAGTAGCTTAGGAAGGTTTGCAGTTTTAAGCTCTTTTTATAGCTAATCACCCCCACATGTTGTACATGCTTTTGAGCACAAAGAAAACGATATAAAAGAGTAAAGCCATTTCTCAGAGAGCTGAGTTTGATGGTAGGCGTGGGGGAAACTGTCTCTCTAGATGTGTATATTTTCTAAATTTTCAAAATTGGAAAGTAGTACTTGTGCGATTCAAATAAATCTAAAAATGAAAAACTTTAAAAAAATATAGAATGCAGCTGGCTGGTCTGAGCATCTCTATTACGAGATGCAGGGCAGAGCTATCAGCAGCCCACATTAGCATTCTGAGGTTCCTGCTGTGAGGACTAGAATTACTGGTCCATCTGGAAAAAACGCTTCCAGGCATTTTCCTACTTCTGCCATTCCCCAGGGAATGCTAAGAACTAGTCAAAATCTAAGAGAAAGGTGCTCAGATGTGGGAGAAAATAAAACATTTGTACCATATTCTCCAAAGATTAAAAATTTGTATTTCAATCTTCTTTGAATAATGTTTAATTTGCAACCTGTATTTCTGCATTTTCAAATATCCTGGAAAACACTGTTACTGTCAAGATTTTTCCCTCTGCCTTTGTCTCCTTTTTTAATTTATTCACAGATTTGTTTTTAAAAGTTTCAGTCATGTCCCAAATAACCCCAGTCATGCCCCAGGCGCCTGCCATCCGAGCCAAGCCTGAGGCACGCCCCCCTGTGGAGAACAGTGGAAGAACTGGCCAGGCAACACTGAAGTGGTTTAAAGCCTTCGAATTTGGGGAAGTTATAAGCAGTTCAACAGAAAACTGATACAACCACTGAAAACTTTCCCTCAGCACCTTTCAAGAGAATCTACAATCAGTTTTGTTGTTTTTCAGCTTACGATAAATTTGGAATATATATAGTACATGACTTATGGCAGCCTTTTAACTTAAAAACGTGGGTGCAAGAAGGGTTTCTAGGCTTCTTGTAACTTTTTCTAATAAAACAGTATTAGTCAGAAAATACACTTCAAATAAGTTTAGTAACTAATGGCACATCGTATTTTCTATCTGCATATTCTATCTGGGATTGAGAATTTTATATGTATATTTTAATTTTACTTCTCAGAGTACTTTACAAATGTCAACTCAGGTGGACAATAATGATCTAATCTTCTGTATCCTTGTTGCTTTTTCTGCTTTATTTTATCTTTCTATATCTCCTTTTCATTCTAGAAATTATATTTTTAGGTATTCCTGTAGTTACAAACCATCCTACAAAAAGCAGAGTCTTTAGGATGAGCAGGGCTTTGACATACCACTCTCAGTGATAAATGATGGAATCCAAAACTGGCTACATAAATTAGTAATCTGCTAGTGTCATGAATTTATCCAAGACACCATTCATTTCAGTTTTCATTTCTCTCTTTAGTCATTTTTTTTTCATTTAGCACTTTGTAACTAATTTAGGCACTGTGTTGGATATTACTAAGAACACTGGTGTAAATAAAGCATGCAAATTGTAAACTTTTTTTTCTAATTTTTACTTTTATTACTACATGGTTTCAGTACTTAATGATTACATTCATCATGGGGAATTCAAACATGTACGTAACACACCTTAATTCTTTTGGCATCCCATACCCTCTCTTCCCTCCTACACTTGTATGTTTTAAAAATTGTGGCGGGCCGGAGATTTAGGTCAATGGTTCCGCCGCCTGCCTAGCAAGTACAAGGTCCCTGGTTCGATCCCAGTAACCAGATACAATAATATGATATTGGGCGTGGTGACTCACACCCACAGGTACCAAACCCCACAATGCTGGGCATGGTGGCTCACGCCTGTAATCCCAGCACTCGGGAGGCAGAGACAGGAGGATTGCTGAGTTCGAGGCCTGCCTGGGCTACATAGTGAGCTCAGGGCCAACCTGAACTACAAAGCGAGACCCTGTCTCAAAAAAAAAAAAAAATTGTGGAAATCTAGTTTTATATATTAACCTTGTGAAGCACAACACTCACTGTGATTACAATTTTAATTTGCTAAACTTATAACACTCCATATCATCCTTACGATAACTTGGTGGAGTTGAAACAGTACTACTGGTGAGTTCTACTCTTTACTGAGGATCTCCAGACTTAATTTAGTGTCTTGTACCCATAATCCAGGTAGAGATTCCCATTATCATGCAGTTTTTCAAACACTTTCAAACAAAAATCAACTCTTCAATCTACTCCTTTCCCTGCTGAAATTAAAAACAAGCATCTTGCTATGTAACAAGCATAAGGAACTAATGTATAGGAAGAAGAGTTTCAAGCTATTGTCTTCCAGGAATAACTAAAATTGCTGCAGGTTTCTGAGCTCTTGAGTGAGCTACTGTGTGTGTGGCTGGAGAGCCCCAGACAGAACCAGCAGTCATTAAAGCAGTTGGAAAGAAGGAAGAGAAAGAAAGGTTCCAAGGATGAAGGTGGAAAATAATGCAGGGATTTCAGCCAAAAGCTGTAGGACTCCAGGGAGATCATAGGTAAAGAATTAAAAACTTTTTAAAAACTTCCTTCTTTATTTGTATTGATACGTTTGTAATATATATAATGATTATATCCATCATGGGGAGTTGATACATATACATTACACACCTTAATACTTTTTGCTGGGGATTTAGCTCAAGTGGTACTGCACCTACCTTGGAAGCACAAGGGCCCAAGTTCCATCCCTGGTACCACCAAAAAAAAAAAAAAAATTGTTCTTAATACTTATGTCCTTCCATTTCACTCCCTCCTCTCATCCTCCCTCTCTTCTTCTTAAGTGTTTAGAATAGAAATCCCTTCAACTTTTGCTCTAAAAAAATTTAGTTTGGGGCCAGAGATTTAGCTCAGTGGTTCCGGCACCTGCCTCACAAGTTCAAGGTCCTGAGTTCGATCCCCGGGTAACCACATACAATGCTGGGTGTGGTGACTCACACCCACAGGCAATCAATACCACATACCACAAATGTTGGGTGTGGTGGCTTATGCCTGTAATCCTAGCACTTGGGAGGCAAAGACAGGAGGATTGCTGAATTTGAGGTTTGCCCGGGCTACACAGTGAGCTCAGGGCCAGCCTGAACTACAAAGTGAGACCCTGCCTCAAAAAAAAAAAAAATTAGTTTGTTTTTATGTATCTCAGTAAATATGGGTTTGGTTCTCTCTTGAATGTAGTATGATGCTTCAATTGGGCCTGAGAGGCAAGGGCCACTCCGAGTATTTCATAGTCTTCAAAGAATGAAATATTAGAAGTGCTCTAAATCAGTGGACATGTTTGAGAGGATAAAATGTTAGCACTAAAATGGAAATGACATTCATTAGGATTAGCACTCAGAAATATCAGATCAAATGTTTGACTTCAATTATTCTCTTCATTTTCTGAACAATATAGGCTGAAAAACTGAATCACATTTGAATAACAAATGTACTCACATGATTTGGAATCCAGTGATGGGGGAGAAATATTAGACACAGCAAGGTCACTTTTCGATTTTTTAGGCTTCTTTGCATTTACTTGCCAAGGTTTATCATAGATTCGGAAATCTCTTCTTGTTCCTTTAGTTTCTGTTTAAACAAGATATACATAGATATATAGATATATTATATATATATATATATATTACATATATAATACACACACACACACACACATATCCAGTAATACATTTTATGATACACAGAATCACTGAAAGGAGACCAGTGTGGAATAAGACATAAAATGTCATGAACTTTTACAATTTCTACTTCCAGCAAGAAAGAAAATTATATTAAGACATATCTAATGAGGATATGTATATGCAGTTGGTTGCAAAGAGACAAGAAACAGTAAGTCATTTCATCAGCTTTGCAGAGATATACAAGATTCAACCATTACTGGAGCTTTCAATAGCAGTTGTGATTTATCAATCTACATAAAATCTTGCAAAGAATCCAAATCCAGTTGTTTCAAGCTATATGATGAGGCAACAAAGAAGACTCCACCTACACTAATTTATTAACAAACCTGAAATTAGATAAAATACTTTACATTTCAATTTGAATAAACAAAATAATATCATTCCAAGAAAAAATTAATATAGAAAATAAGAATATAAGCTGAACATGCTGGAGCATGCCTGGAATTCTAGAACTCAGGATAGCAAGTTTCACTCCACTTTGGGTAACTTAGCAACTTGGACTCTGTCTGAAAATAAAAAGTACAAAAAAAGTTGGAGATGTCTATGAAAACTGAGTCCCTATGTTCAATTCTCAATATGAAGAAAAGATAAATGAAAGAAGGGAGAGAGAGAAGAAAGAAAGAAAAAAGGAAGGAAGGAAAGAAGGAAGAAAGGAGAAAGACATGATCCAAAATTCAGAAGAAATCATACATTTAAATAAATGTCAAAACACAACTGCTTTGTCTGCTCCATACAAATAAAAGAAAATGAAGTCTGTGAAGCAAAAACCAGTGAGAAGATAACCACATTAAATGACAATTAAAAATATAATTGTGCATAGAATTTTTTTTTTAAAAATAGGACAAAGAAGCACTAGCAAAAAACTAAAGGGCAATGGCATATTTATGTTTGTGCTTCAAACTAGAAAGAGAAAGCTGATGTTGCCTATATTTTATCAGTGACATGAAGAACACACTTTCTTCATTACACCTCCCTAGAAGAGTGTCATTGAAAAAGGGAAGGTAAATACAATGCCAAATGAAATAAGAGAGGAAGTACAGTAGTGATGATACAATTTTCACACGATGGATTTCACTAAAAGTTCATAGTTGATGTTTCTGTGCAACTTTTGAATATCAAAAATGAAAAAAAAAAAAAACTGGTGTGGTGGCTCATGCCCGTCATCCCAGCACTCAGGAAGCAGGGGCCGGAGGATTGCTGAGCTCGAGGCTTGCCTGGGCTACATAGAGAGTTCAGCCTGAACTACAAGGTCAGACCCTGTCTCAAAAAAAAAAAAAAATTCATAAGTACTCCAGAAAAATAACTTCTTTTTGCTGTATTTCTTTCATAATTTAGATAAACAATGTGCCCCCAAAGCCTCGTGTGTTCAGAGGTGGCACTTCAGGAAAGTGATTGGCTCACTGGGGCAGTATACTCTTCAGGGGACAAGTCCACTTATCAATCTACAACTGGAAGTGCTGGTCAGAGGTGGGGCCTGGTGAGAGGTGGGGCCTGGTAAAAGGCGGGGCCTGACTAGAGACAGATCAACAAGGTATGATCTGAAGGGAGTATCTCCCTCCCCAGCTCAGCCCTTCTTCCTCTGCTTCCTGGCTGCCAAGATTAACAGCTGTCCTTCACCAGGACTCTTAGTCCATGGCTTTCCTGTCTGAGAGTAGGCTGACTATGGACTAAAGCTACTAAAAACTATGAGTCAAAATAAACTCCCCCTGGCTGGAGATTTAGCTCAGTGGCTCCAGGGCCTGCCTAGCAAGCATAAAGTCCCTGGTTCGATCCAATCTCTGGTAATCACATACAACAACACTGGGCGTGGTGACTCATGCCCACAGGCAATCAATACCACATACCACAAATGCCAGGCGTGGTGGCTTATGCCTATAGTCCCAGCATTCAGGAGGCAGAGGCAGGAGGATTGCTGAGTTTGTGGTTTGCCTGGGCTACACAGTGAGCTCAGGGCCAGCCTGAACTACAAAGTGAGACCCTGTCTCAAAAAAAAGAAAGTATAAAGCTCCCCCTTCTTTAAGTTGTAATTGTTGCGTATTGTGTCACTAGCCAGAAAGTAACTAAAACAGCTTCTACAAGGAATAAAATAAGGCCACTCTTTGCTTTCTCCTACCAGTACAAAATGACACACAGGCAGAAAATGTTGCAAATGTAGATAAGCTAGAAAATGTCTCCATAGTGAAAATACACGGGTGTAATACTTTTGGAAATATCTACACATATCATTTTTGTTTCCTTGAGATGCATCTACATTTGCAACCAGTTCAGCACAACTCAAACTCTTCTGTATCCTTTATATTTTCACTATATCAAACTCCTTATGTGTTTTAGCTCCCTGACACACTTTCCATGTCTACATATCTTCCTATACTATCTTCCACCAGAACTTCCGCTTAATCACGTGTATAGTTTGCTCACCAGTATCCTCAGTTCTTCTGCAAAATTCTTCTCCCACCCTCCCTCCTCCAACTGTGGGAAATCCACAGCTTCCACCAGTCCTGCCAAATCTCTCGACCTATCCAATGCTTCTGGGCATTACTGGAGAAAAATATTACTATTTTGCTACTGGTTCCTGTAATTCCATAATAGTAATAATTAATTTATATTTCCAATGATGTTAGGCCTCAAGACTGCCTAACAGTTTCTTTTGTTAATTATGTTTTTGGTTTCTCTGGTGACTTCTTTGGAATGGTGCCACTTCCTTCAATATCCCTATCTGATCCCCAATGCTCTTATCTTCATCAAACACTTCCAAACAAACATCAAAATTCAGGACACTCAGAATAACCTCACACTTCCCTTTTCTCAGCCATCGCATACTGTATAAAATTGACCACATCTTCTATTCTTTTTCACTATCATAGTTCTCATGGTACCAAATGAGTCCCAAATCTCAGACTCCAGCCTTGACCCACCTCCAGTTTTAGGATCTTATTCACCACCTACATGCTGCCATTATTTGCCAAAATGCTCCGCAACAACTCAAATCCATCAATACATATTAAACTTACACTGTATATTCCTTTATAAATTTAGTCCTGTGTTCCCATCTTGCCTTATTAAATGAGCATTATCCCATTACTTAAATGAGAAAATTGACTGTAATAATTTCCTTCCCTCCTTTACCTTCTCTTAGAGTTACTAAGTGCTTGCAGGAGTCAGAACTCTAACAAAACCTATAGAATAATGCAGTAATTTTTTTTTTTTTTGAGACAGGGTCTCGCTTTGTAGTTCAGGCTGGCCCTGAGCTCACTATGGTGCCCAGGCAAGCTGCCACAAACTCAGCAATCCTCCTGTCTCTGCCTCCCAAGTGCTGGGATTAATGCAGTAATTTTTAATTATAATCTTTGTACCATGATGTCATCTCCTATACTACTTTCATCCCTTAACAAAAGACAGGAACTTTGGCCTTCTTATATTCAATAAAATATGACAAAAATGTTGGCATGTCTATGATATGACTATATGACTCCATGTTAGTAAACTGGAATAAGAGAAATTCCCTTGCTGGTTTTAAATAAATAAATTATCCTGAATTAAGGGACTCAGTGAATTCTGGCCTAACAGACCCTGGTGAAGCCAAACAGAAAAACAGGAGCCTCATTAATTTAGCCTTGGGGGAAAGAGGCAGGTATAGGATTTGAAAGGTTGCTCCCCAGTGACCATGGTGAATGACTCTTCCTAAAATTTAACTTATTACAAAGGATAATATTAGGTTTAGAATAACAGTTATCTTAGAATTAAACAATTTAGAATAATTTTAAGCTTGGGATTTAAGAAACATAACTTTGTAGCCATCTACTTTTTACTTTTCCATGCAAATGAGCTCTAAGCACTCAATTCAGATTATTCACAAAACAAAAGTTTATAGCAGCTTGAATTCATACAGAATGAAATCTTTTTATGCAAATCTGAATCATTTCTATTAAAATGAAATACACTGATATTCATATTTCGAGGCATGAGACATTATAATATATTCAAATTCAAGAATATATTAAGATAGATTTTAGCATCTGGGTAACATCAAAACTGAATACATCAAAATCCTAAGAAACTATCCATCTAGATTTGTCTTTATTTGTCCATCTAGATTTAACTTTTGAAGCTTTTGAAATGTTTACAGTAGATGTATTCAAAATAAACTGCAAAATATACTTTTTTCACTTACCTGATGTTTCACTTTCTGCCCAGAGAGCTGCAGACCCAGACAAAGTTCTTTGTAGCTGTCCACGGTTTCCTTGTTTAGACTGAAGATGCTCAATGAGAAATGGGATTGGCTGATCAGGTGTCTCAGTGATTAGCTTGGTCATTAACTCCTGGGGGCAGAAGAGACCTCTCACTTACTCCCACTCACAACAGTGATAATAACAACAAGCCCTGATTTGAATGTAGTAGGTTCAGTCCCTGCTCCAATGTTTGTATACAAAAACTAAAACTCATGAGAATATTTTCAGGCAAATATGAGTCATTGTGCTCAGTTTTAGGATGCTGAACTACTGAATAGTAAGCTGTCTATCTTATGTGTTTAAAAGAAGGCAAAAAAACCCTATAAGATATATTTATTTTTATTTATGTTTATTATTTTGCGTAGCCAAGAACACAGTGGAAAGGTTAATAAAATGCTACTGCAAAAGTATGGACTCAAAATTTTAAATTTCTGCTTATTATTTTCAGAGATGCCATTTGAAACTAAGATTTAGCTAAAATCTACCATAGTCTTTCTATACTGTCATTTTTCCTTCTCAACTGTATATGTAAACATCCCAAAATGAAGAAAAACATTTGGAATGGAAGAAACAAGCAATATGATAGTGATCCACAGAAACCGAAAATATGTCTTAGTTTCCAAATAACAGAGAATTCTTTTTACACAAAGCCCTGTTGAGTAAATTTTCTTATTTTCTTCCCGTTTCTTTCTTCTCACCCTTCCTCCCCCCCAACACACACACACACCACAGTACCTCTCCTTAAGCAACAGTAGACATTAGACAGCTCTACCAATACTTTACATTGGGGCAGAATCTGCCCAAGGGTAATGTCTACATTATTTTTTCCCCATTGGGAAGATCAAAGAATGACCTCCAATTTATGGTTAATTAGAACCCCCACATTGTTTGGACATGAACAGCTGTCATGCCACGGGGATGGCGTTCTGTGCCATGGAATTAGGTTTGGGGACTTGCTTTACCATTTTACATTCCTATCAGTCAAAATTTATCTGGCTGAGCTTTGCCCAAAGTGCTAGTCTGTCAGTTGTCATTTTAAGTTCAGATTCTGTGAGCAGCAGTCTTTCTAAAAAGGAGGCCAGAAAAATCAGGTGCAGATTATGGGTCCTAATGGAAGGAGGACTAGAAAGCGCTCACCCACTGTCGTGTTCATGGTAGGCTGTGTTCCCCTCTGCTTGCAATACTGTGCATCAATATTTACATGGACGGTTTGTCATCAGTCAATCTCCAATGATAGGTATAAGCAAAAATATAGTGAACACTTAAATTTTAAAAATCCATTACAGCAAATGAGACAGTGCCTTCAATACCCCTCAAAATACTCCCCTGTCACTACAAACACAGTCCATAATTCTTGCCACTTTCTGAAGCAGTCTGGAAGTCCTCTTTACCAAGTGACATGAGTTATGCTGTTGTAGCTGCATTCACGTCTGACACTGACTCAGACACTTCACTCTTACAGTCATTTTGACTTTGATGAGGACCCAGAAGTTGCACAGCACCACATTCAGTGACTAGGACAGGTGAGGACACACAAGCGTTTTCCAAGCCTGCAATTCCGTTACATGGTACTTGGGGGCGGCATTCACTGTATTTCTTGTCATATTTCATAAAGACATCAAAAAGCATCCCCAGAACTGCTTCTGAAAGTGGTAAGAATAACAAGATGAGAGTGCCCGAAGTGAGGAGAGAACGCTGCAGGAGGGATTCATGGCCATGTGCCTTTTGCTGTGACAAAACTTTCAAACTTTAAACATTTACTGTATGTTCAATCACACCTGGTACTTCAAAGAGAAGCTCACCCTGAGTGGTCTTTGTAACTCTTTATTACTGTATCATTTTATTTTCCTCATGCCATGTAGCACTTTACAGAGTCATTTTGTTTAGTATCTGCTTGTCTGTTGCTTGCACCTCCTGCCAGTACTAGGAACAAGAGCTTGCCTGGTTTGATCTCTGTTTAGAGTATCTACCTAGCTCAAGCTGGTGTTGAATAAATTTCTTATGAATGAATGAATATTTGATTTATCAACTAAAAGTAAATATTAGTGTTTAAAATACCTTTTGTAACTATTAAAACACTCATGAATTTTTCAGCTCAACAAAATATAGTATTTGATCTCCCATACATGAAAATGTTGACATTATTTCAGCTATGTTTATTTACATTTATAACCACCTAGAAACATCCAGATTTATCTAGGTAGAGGCAAAAGAAGTTGTATACATGACAAGAGCCCAAGCTGATTTCAGAAACATGAATAAAGTCATAGCATCTCAAGACCATGCAGATTAGACATAGAGCTTGGAACTTGAAAGTACAAAGAGCTTCTACAATAAGTACACTCCAACGCAAACTATTTAGCAAGCGAATGTGATACTTCTGATATTTTGCAAAACAAATAAGCATACAACCAGTTGCCATAGGTCTTAATTATTTCTGTTATGGAAACATCTCAATATCTTGATAACCAAAGTGATTTTTCTTCTGCTGTTGTAATAACAATCATGAAGAATATAGGGTTCGATTACACCTCAATTTTACATCAGTAGAATATGATTTAACATTTCAGATGTTGCATCTATAGGATGTATGAATTAGATTCTATATGAAATCATTATACATTACAAAGGCCATCAGAAGATGGAAAGAAAGTTAAGCAGAAGAACTAAATAGACTACTCATTGGAGGAAGACTGGGCATAAGATTTTTAAAAATTAAATCAAATGCAGCTCCAGATGTACAGTACTTTCTCAAGACCTCAGGGGATCTCATGTACTTTTTATTTTTACAGTTTTAGTCCTCTAATTGGATGGAAAATTTCTGTATTTTTAATTCTTTAAAATAAAGAATTAAAATTTTCCTATGTTCTCTTTAGAAGCTGGATTAAATTTAACAAATGAGTAATTCTATTACATTTAAAAATATTACTCATTTAATAACTAGTTTTGGAAACATATATTCCATTAATAAATACTTAAAAACAGAACAAATTCAGTCATAAGCAAAATGGAAATAGTTAATGTTTGCAATAGGGTATACTGAATATCTTAATTTGGCAAAAGTCCATCTTTATACAGTCCTATTTAAAAGAATTATCCTCTCTCTTTTTTTTTTTTTTTTTTTTTGAGACAGGGTCTCGCTTTGTAGTTCAGGCTGGCTCTGAGCTCACTATGTAGTCCAGGCAAGCCTCGAACTCAGCAATCCTCCTGTCTCTGCCTCCCAAGTACTGGGATTACAGGTGTGAGCCACCAGGCCCGGCTAGAATTATCCTCTCTTAATCCATGCATCCCCTGGCACAGCACCCAAGTGATTCTGAGGACTTGAGCTGTAGAAATCCCTTTCTCAGGTGTGAAAATTTAAATACTTGATTTGCAAATGTGTTACTGGCAATAAAAAGATTGATTGCTCTCTACCACTAGGATTTAGAAATACAAAAATAGATCTCAGGGTCTGATAGATTTGACAGGAGAATACATTAGAACAGCTAGAAAGTCAAGTTGTAGGAAGATACCAATTGCATGCAGTTCTGCAAGGGTCACTCACCATAGAAGGAAAGTACTCCAGATCCTTAAACCCACCTTGGGCACAGAGACTGAAGGGAACTGTGTCCCAGAAAGGACCACAGGCTCATCTACAGTTCTCACCATAAATTGTAAGAGCAGGAAATGAAAGTCTCTGGGAGATTTTGGCCATGGATACATACATAAAAGAACTATGGACCAGGGCTTTAGCTCAGTGGTTGCAGCATCTGCCTGGCAAGTACAAGGTCCTGAGATCGATTCCCAGTAACCACATACCACAGTGCTGGGTGTGGTGGCTCATGCCTGTAATCAGGAGGCAGAGATAGGATTGCTGTGAGTTTGAGGCCAGCCTGGGCTATATAGAGAGTTTGAACTACAAAACAAGAGGCTGTCTCAAAAAAAAAAAAAAAAAAACTATTAAAGTCCTAATAAGACTCTCTCCCTGGAACAAAATATTTTTGGACATCCTAGGCTAAGGATTTGGGGATTAATAAAAATCATGTATTACTTTTTTGTTGTTGTTGGTTTGTTTTTCCTATCTACACTCAGACTAGATGTACCTGGGACATTCAAGATGTGGGAAAAAAACACACTAGCAGTTTTCATCAACAGAAGATTAAATGAATAATTAACAGTATTAATAACTTTGATAAATATTACAAAATGCAATACAGGATATGGTAGTGATCAGACATCCAGTCTTTGAAACCAGCTGCACATTGTTTTGAATAATGTATCTCCCACTTACTAGCAGTGTGACTTTGAACAAGGCATTCAATCATTTCAACATTCAATGGTACATTGGCTATGTGTGAACAATAATAGCACCTACATCATTGGGTCTCCAGGGAAATTAAAAAGATAACTGCAAAACATTCACAAAATGCTTGAGTTATATGTAGAACACCATGATAGATTATCTATCACTTCCTTTTAAGACTGAAAATGAAAGCACTTCCCAGAATCGTCCTGTGACCGCTTAGATGTCCCCAAATAAGAGGAATGTATAAGAGTTTTGGAAAGCAGAAAGAACCAGAAAAAAAGTTATTCTCTAGAGCTGACTGGAGGCAGATATAAAAGCAGATGAGACAATCAGCAGCTTCCCAGGGAGTCTGTGGAAAACTCCACTGCAGACTGAGGCAAGAATAAAATCTCGAAAAAAGCATCAGAGACTTGCAGCAGCTTGTAAGAAAGTACTTAGGACCAACCTCCCTCTGCGTTTCCAGCTGAGGTCTGCAGGCTCAGCTCCTCTGACCCTTGGTGACAGCTCATCCCCCCTTTCTCCATCCTAACCTCCAGTGGGACTTCCCTGGCCACGGGCCCAACACTTACCTGTCCATCATGCAGACTCATTTTTACTAAAACCTATCATTACTCATACATGAAAAGTGACTTCTGTCTTCCCAACTTTGCCATTAATAACATATCCCCAGCAAAGTAGCTAATACTACCTTTGTACATTTATGTTCATGTTTTATGTATTTATGCAATATATTTATGGTTCCTGTTATTACAACTATGATCATTTCATTACTGAATATGTTATCTGTGGTATTTTATATGCACAAAATATTTTATTGTTTTTTTCTGATTTCAAAACTAATAAATGTTTTCTTAATATAGTTTATTATGAACTATAAATGTATTTATTTATTTATTTATTTGTTTGTTTGTTTGTTTGTTCATTTGTTTATTTTTTGAGACAGGGTCTCACTTTGTAGTTCAGGCTGGCCCTGAACTCACTATGTAGTCCAGGCAAGCCTCAAACTCAGCAATCCTCTTGCCTCTGTCTCTGAGTGCTGGGATGACAGGTGTGAGCCACCATGCCCAGCACTGTGATGTGCAGTACTGATCACTGGTGGGCGTGAGTCACCACACCCATTATTGTTGTATGTGGTTACTGGGGATCAAACCAGGAAACTTGCACTTGCTAGGCAGGTGCTGCAACCACTGAGCTAGATCTCTGGCCCTAAACTATAATTTTTAACTTCATGAAGATAATTAATTTAAAACAGCATCCACATTTTTATCTATTTCCTATGTTACCACTGTCACCAATTCAAACATGTTTATTTTTAGATTTTAAGTACACAAGAAGTTTTTTATAAATCTTAAAATTTGTAAAAACAAACTAGTGAATATATTCTAACTAATAAATGCAAATTTTTATTTCACAGCATGTAATTCCTGCAGTTTTGAACTATTATAATTAGTAATAATCTAGAGTAATAGAATCATAATAATAAATTGTGCATGACATTTCCTTAGATCGCAACTCCAAAAGGAGGTGCTGGATATGCCCTGTGAAATTTTCTCATTAACCTCTGGTGCTGTTTCAGTTACACTTTTGAAAAAAAAGATGATTAAAAAAACTAAAAGTAATTTTTGCTCGACTATGATATCTCATAGCAGCGTCTACCTACACCTATATTTTGTCATGAATTTATTTAATAAGAGTTACAAACTTCATTGTTGTCACTAAGTATTGCCTATGTTTGTACTCCTATATATATATTTCAAAGTAAATTTGGAAAATTCCACATTTCCATGTGATATGCTAATATTTCTTCCTGGGGACCCTTATTCTTGTTTAAAAATTTAACTCAAAGCTTATTATTTCATATCACAATGGTCCCAAAATCTTGCAAATAATTTGTGGAAGACATCTCCGTATAGGAAGAAAGATTAGGTGTCATTAGACAAAATATTTCATCACTTTTCATTGGCTAATTCTCCTTATTATTTGCTGATATTGTTAAAAAGGGCAGGAATGCAGTGTTTGTGATCCAGACACTGATAATGATGTATTTTTAGATGTGGTATTTTCAATATTTGTGATCTTTAGTATAGGTGACATTTTATTTTTTAATTTTTTCCTATTTTTATCTCTGGATTATGCTCCATAATATAGAGTGAAGCTAACTCGAGGGTATTTTTAATCACAAATGAGTGATTAATTTATAATAAGAAGGCAACTAAAAAGAACCCAAATTATGTTCGAACCAGAGAAAAAAATTTTGAGAGCTTTATACAGGGCCCTTCAAATAGAAAGATCAGAATCCTGAATGTCCATCTTTTACTGAAAATCCTCTATTTCTACTATTTTTTTCTTGAAATGCAAAAATGCTCTAAAATGTAAAGTTTATTAACTTTTTTAAATTATTTCAATTAAAAATATTTTAATCTAACGAATGACAGCTAGTGTTCCAAAAATGACATCAGGAATTCCTTGGTACACCAATCTACATGTCTTTGATAGCAGTGGTGGGCCAATTACCAGTCATTTCCATCAAGCAAAAAGCTTAACCTATACTGTACTAAAATCCTGCTCCTTCTCCCCTTTTACTTAGTTTTAAGATGTGCTAGAATATCTGCTCTGAGAAAAGCAAGGACGTCATAATTTAGAAACACAAAAAGGGAAAGTTTAAAAAAGTACTCTAGAAATACATACAGTATTATAAAATACTAGTTTACTTATCCAATAAATATGTATCAATCAATTATGTACCACTGTCTGTTCCAGGGTACTTGGAACATAAAAATACAAATTAAAATCCCTGTTCTTAAGGAGGCAAAGACAATAAATAAAGTAAATGCTGAAGTTATAGAGCATTTGATAATACATACTATGGAAAGAAAACGATGGAAATGAGATCAAGTGTTGTTAAAGGTAGTATTAACAGGGCTGAGCATTTAGCTTAGTGGTTCCAGCATCTGCCTGGCAAGCGCAAGGTCCTGAATTTGATTCCCGGTAACCACATACCACAGTGCCCTGTGTGGTGGCTCACACCTGTAATCCCAGCACTCATGAGGCAGAAGCAGGAGGATTCCTATGAGTCTAAGGCAAGCTTGCCTGGGCTACACAGTGAGCTCAGGGCTAGCCTGAACTACAAAGTGAGACCCTGTCTGCACAACAACAACAAAGGTAAGATTAACAATTTTCCACAGAAAAATGCCATAAATTAATTTCCTTTAATCCAGCTGGGGAGTCGTTCAAAGATTTCATTCATATTTGTTATTTTCTTTGGGGGTGGGTACCAGGGATCAAATACGAGACTTTATACTTGCTAAACAGTCATGTGCATCACGGAGCTTAATTCCCAGCCCTGAAACATTGGAGATTTTGTTTCCTTTTCACACCAGAGATCAAACTCAGGACCTCGCACCTGCCAGGAAGGTGTAGCACCACTGAGCTACATCCCTGGCCTTTTCTTCAAATTTAATGTTACTCTTCTTACTAAGAGCCTACAGTTTCCCTGGCATAGGTCTGTTAAAATAATAAAGAGGGTAAGAAATTTATCCATAAAGTATGGACCTAGGTGGTCTAGATGGTATCTTTCCCTGTTGATAAAAGCACAATCTGTGAGACAGGTATTCTTTATTCATTTTAGAATAAGAAAACTGGGACAGAAAAACTTTAAGTAATTTCCCACAATCATAAAATTGTTAAGTTCTCCCAGCACTCGGGAGGCAGAGACAGGAGGATTGCTGAGTTCGAGGCTTGCCTGGGCACCACAGTGAGCTCAGGGCCAGCCTGAACTACAAAGCGAGACCCTGTCTCAAAAAAAAAAAATTGTTAAGTTCACCCAACACTCTAAAAAAGGAACTGTCTCCTAAACACAATCCTGGGCTTCATGTGTATGAAACAGCACAGAGACGCAATTGACATTCAGTCTGGCAGCTCTGGACAGATGCCATTTGCTACAGCACATGCTGCAGAATTGGTTTCTTAATGTCCCTGGAAAGAAGCGAGAAAAGCCACCGGTGTGATGACTAGCGTAAAACACCAAGTAGAGAGCCAGGGACCCGGCTGTAGTTAGTACTCTATCACGTGCGGCTTACGTCCCGGCTGGGAAAACGGAGACTTCCAGGACAATGGGTTCCAAGTTAGGTTGGATGATTTACACAACGCGCCATGATGAGGCCGGGTTTCGGGAAGACCCTAGAGGCAGGCATGGACTCCACCTCTACCTCCCAGTTCTCCATCTACTTTCTCCTCACCTAGCTTTGGCACACGTGGGGAAGCACCATTCCTGGGAAGTTCTGAACCAACCATCCTTCACGGCGGTACTGCTGAAATGCAATGAGTCCGCACCTTAAAGTTTAAAATTCCCAGGGAGGAAACACATATGGATCCACCCCGCAGCTGGAGTCACTCACTGGCTGTGACCAGAACATTAGGTCCATGCAGAGTATCCAAGTTTCTCTAGTAGCCATGTGAACGTAGGGAAAACCAGCTTACTTGAAGAGGAAATGGGGCCAAATGGTATCACAGACTACATATAGCTGATTATATACAGCTTCAAAGAAGTGACCATGAAACACAAACCACAAGGAATAAAAAACAGCTTTGATCACTAAATGTGCCCCAAGCAGTTAGTGTTTGAAAACAATGTTACAAATACAATTCGAGGCACGAACTATCCTGCTGTAATAAACCAAGCATTCTCTGTGGAGTCCTTGAGATCAAAAAATGTCATAGATATCTCTGCTTTCCAAGATCAAAGAATAGTTGTTGGCACATTTGCTAAAGGAAAGAAGGAATAAATGAATAAATAATGTTGACAGCCTTGCTAAAAAGCCTTCTGTAGCTGCATATGACCTGCAAAAAAGAACTACATTCCTCCTTTTGTGGCATTCAAAACCATCTAAAAATTGTTTCCAACCTGTTTTTTCATCTCTTAGCATAGCTGACTCTAGACTTGGTGATAACAAAGGTTCCCTGGATACAGCTTTCACTTTCAAACTACATATTTATAGTATACTCACATATCAGATTAAACCATACACACATGGTCCAGGGTTAAGGGTCCAAAGAGGAGACAGGCATTCCCAGGGCACTCACAAGCTTGGCACATTCTAAGGAGCTTTCAAAATGGCCATAGGGCTAGATGTCAGACTTTGCAGAATCCCACGGTTATGACACTGGTGTATTATTTTAAATAGAATGCAAAGCAGCTAACTTTGATGCACTTGGAGCACTACGTAGAAGAGCCAGGAACCACTGTTCATAGACTACCTGTCTGTAGTGGTCATATAATGAATGTGGGAAACAGTGGCTTGAATTTAAAAAAAAAATTCAGAAACAGACATAACCTGCACAGAGTGGATAAAAGCATCCACAAAATAATCCATATTCACTGCCCTTGATTCCCCCCACCGCTGAGCCCATAACATTGAAAGGGAACATGGGCCTAAGGGTTAGCTCAGTGGTTCCAGCGCCTGCCTCGCAAGCTCAAGGTCCTGAGTTCCATCCCTGGTAGCCACATACAATGCTGGGCGTGGAGACTCACACCCACCGGCAATCAATACTACATACCACAGTGCCGGGTGTGGTGGCTCACGCCTGTAATCCCAGCACTCGGGAGGCAGAGACAGGAGGATTGCTAAATTCAAGGCTTGTCTGGGCTACATGGTGAGCCCAGGGCCAGCCTGAACTACAAAGCAAGACCCTATCTCAAAAAAAAAAAAAAAAAAGATTGAAAGGGAACATGTAAACTACAACATATATCTAGCATGTGCATCGTGCAGGTTCACTCTCTGTGACTGCAGAAAAGAGTTAAAATGGAAAGATCATATAGAATAACAAGTTCAAGGTCATTAACACTCCAAAGAATAAAGTCGAATAAATCTAATGTTCATTGATACAAAAATATAAAAGTATTTGAATAACAGATATTAAGTAAATGTGAAATATGGAATGCTTACATCATTTTAAGAATTTAAAAGAATATAGTGCTGGTATAGATGTGAAAATAAAAAGGAATGCAACATAAATTCCGTAACCTTGTGATAAGAGGATATCTCAACCATCAGACTAACAGAACTCAGAATTAATGAAAATCTCCAAATCCTAAAGAAGTACTGTGACTTCAAAGATTAAAATAACTTTGAAAACAAAATAAAATAATAAAGGATTTCAGAAGGAACAAGTAAAAAGAATCTGAATTATATGAAACTTTTCATTAATAAAACTCACTGTTAAAAAAAAAAACCCCAAAGAATAGTCCTTTAAGATTGTTACTGTAGGGCCGGAGGGTTAGCTCAGTGGTTCCGCGCCTGCCTCGCAAGCGCAAGGACCTGAGTTCGATCCCCGGTAACCACATATAATGCTGGGCATGGAGACACGCCCACCAACAATCAACGCTGCATACCACAGTGCCGGACTTGGTGCCTCACGCCTGTAGTCCCAGCACTCGGGAGGCAGGGACAGGAGGATTGCTGAGTTCGCGGCGGCCTGACTGGGCACCATAGTGAGCTCAGGGCCAGCCTGAACTACAAAGCAAGACCCTGTCTCCAAAAAGCAAAAAAAAAAAAGATTGTTACTGTAGAGTATGGGAAAAACAACCTTAAGAGTTCTAGGAAGGTGTTCTTTTTATACATTAAATATGAGGGATGAGGGGGATTATCAGAACATTTTCAGACATGAAATTCAAGGACTTTTATGTCCTTCATATCCTACTTGAAAAGAAGTTGTAGAAGAAATACTCTAGAAAGATTTAAAAAAAAAAAAAAGAATCCAAGAAAAAGTACAGTAAAATCCAAAGCACCGAGGCTTTTATGTGATCACTTTTCAACTCCCGCATGTGCAATCTTTGTCCACAGACCTCCAGCACAGACGACTGGGACGCGGGTACTTCCTGCTCCGGCCTCCACCCCAGCTCTGTGCTTCTGGAGAGTTTGTACCTCCCGCAGTGGACTCTCATCTCACCCCCCCCGCCAGCCACCCCGTTACACTCCATCAAAGGAAGACGTTCTTCCGCATCACCTGGTGTTTGGGCCGGCCCCGGAAGGCAGTCCTTGGGGACGGGTCTCCAGGGGGATGATTCTCACTGAGAACCATGCTGCCCAAGAAGCCCCTGATCTCCGTCATCACCCTCCATGCCTTTGACTCTCAGGAGAGTCTTCTCCTGCCCCCTTCCCTCCTGAATGATTAATCAAGAGAAACATAAGCTCCCAGTGTGTCAGGTAGACTGTCATTGAAATGGCCACCCAATAATAGGAGATCTCAGTATGAGTTTCCACGTCCAGGGCTGCTCAGTACTGGGGATAGGTGCTGGGACTGAGGGATTTTATTCCCTTGGATGAGGCTAGAGCGGTGAAGATTTCACCTGCAGCCATCATTTATCACCCACTGGTCTCCAATGACAACAGACTTATTAATGTAGTTTTTTGAAAGTTTCATTATAATTAATATTGATTGAGATCGACTCATGATGCATTCTAATAAATACACTTTCACCATAAAAGCTATACTTTATTTGTGAGGTGCCTTGCTTAAAAGAGATTAGGAATTTCAGGACAGTAACATCAGAACATAACATCAGGAGTAGAGAGGGACCTTGAAGGTGGGCATGTGCCAGTGAAGCCAGCCCTGAGGGGCAGCATGCTGGGAGCTTCTGACACTGAGTCTGACACTGCTATGCCGTAAACTGCTATTATAGTAAATTTTCTTAGTATTAAAACTCTGTTTTTAGCAAAACATCTCAAATAAATGATGACTGTCTCAGGAGTATATCAACATTTCTCAAACAAACATAAAAACATTTCTCGGATATGCATGCTGGGTTATGTAAGTGAATTCTTCTGTGTCAAAATAATGCACAATTTAAAGTACACAACAAGATTTTTGATACACATGGTGAAATAGTTACTACAGCACAGCGAATTAACATAATCATAGCCTCAAGTGGTTACATTTTCTGCGTGCAAATCTTGCCATGAAAATTAATCAGCCTCTTTATATTATGCTAACATTACTGAGTGTTCTAAATACCATTTCACTGTACAACATTTTGTTCCTGCTACTCATTTCACTGCAATACCTTTCAAGTTTATATTAATCAACCTGTGAATAGTTTGTGTTTTTTTTGTTTTGTTTTGTTTTGTTTTTGTTTTTGCTTTTTTGGAGACAGGGTCTTGCTTTGTAGTTCAGGCTGGCCCTGAGCTCACTATGGTGCCCAGGCAAGCCGCCGCGAACTCAGCAATCCTCCTGTCCCTGCCTCCCGAGTGCTGGGATGACATGTGTGAGCCACCACACCTGGCATTGTGGTATACGGTGTTGATTGCTGGTGGGCGTGTCTCCATGCCCAGCGTTATATGTGGTTACCGGGGATCAAACTCAGGTCCTTGTGCTTGCGAGGCAGGAGCCGGAACCACTGAGCTAACCCTCCGGCCCACCTGTGAATAGTTTTAACTCCTATTGATCACAAATTTGACTGTAAGAGAACTTTTATTTGCTTTACTTAAGTATAATCTATTAGACTTTTAAATTAAGTAAATAGGACTACAGATTCCTACAATTTAAAGTGACTACAGAAAAATCTTAAAAAACATATTTTCATCAGAGGGTATATTATTCTAAGATGATAACCTTTACTTCAGTGTTATTAAAATGCTTTATTTGTGCTATATAAGTCTTACTTTTCCCCCAAAGATATATCTTGAATAAAAGGAAAAATCTACAAAGAACAGTAGAGAAATATACAAGGATAGTTCAAAGGACAAAAGAAATGGCTCTTAGAGAATGCAGCATGATTTGGCAATGCATTTCAAAAATTTAAAACTGTGTCTTGATCTAGCAATTCTGAAATGGTAAATGCACATAAATACTGAGCATTACTTATGATAGTGAAGACTCTGCACAACCTAAATATATTAGCTAAGAAATGGGATATTAGCTAAGAAAATAACTGCATCTCAAATGCTAAAATATTTTACAATTATTCAACACAACAAAACACTTTGTATATACTCATATGGACCTCTCTACAAATTAAATTGGTACAGTGCTGACCCAGTAAAGGGAAAGTTGTGAGCGCAGGGACATCATTTAGGAGAACTTGGGGACTGAAGTGAGATGGAGCGATGGGGGTGCTCCAGCATGAAAACGGGCGAGGGGACACGGAAGGGGAAAAGGGAGACAGTCTAAGATGCTCGAACTGGAGTGAACCCTCAGAAGGAACTGGCCGAGCTTGCTTGCTCCGCAGATGAGGAGAGTGCAGGTCTGAAGGGTAAACCGGCCACCCCAAGCTCACAAAGCTGCTCACGGAGTGCGGTATAAAACGGAATTCATCCTCAATTATGATGCTTAATTACTGATGATTAATCAGTTATTAAAATTTTAGGAAATATAACTTAGAAACATGATGGTGAATTCAATAAACAGGCATGGACGGGTTGTTTTTTAATTACATGTCACGTACTATGCTGATCCTGAGATGAGTAAGCTATGCCTCCTATTGTTCAGAGTCAGGATTTGAGAATAAGGCAAACGGGGCTTTAAAAAAAGTGACTTATTCTGTTAGACAATAGAATATTCTAAAGTACAGGTACAATAATATGCCAGTAAGTAGTAAGACATAAACTCTTACCATCTCCCTCGGGAAGAGATCTAGGAAAAACTGTCTTGATTTGGTTAAAGTCCCAGTAAAGGTAACTGACACACACCCTCTCCCTGTCTTCAGGTTGTGAAAGGTACTTTCTCTATCTCTGAACCCTCCACATAGAATATGACTGTTATTCTCCGGCCCCAGAACATCAGTCTCCAGTGTGGACACTTAACGGTGATTTAATTTCCTATTCGTCTCTCCAGTTGGCCCCTCCCATCTCCACTGTCTCCATGATACAGCTATCGTGATAACATCTGTATTTCTGATGTCACATTTGTCTACACATCACACCATTAATAAATTATAAACACCTAAACTACAAGGATCTGGGTTCATGTACATATAAATTCCTCATGGTACACATTTATTAATGATCTGCACTGAGTAGATCGCACTTACAATGTTTTTCTCTCACTCTTAAGTCTCACTTAAGAAATATAAAACAGGGCCGGAGGGTTAGCTCAGTGGTTCCGGCGCCTGCCTCCCAAGCGCAAGGTCCTGAGTTCAATCCCCAGTAACCACATATAATGCTAGGCGTGGAGACACACCCACCAACAATCAACACCGTATACTACAGTGCCGGACGTGGTGGCTCACGCCTGTAATCCCAGCACTCGGGAGGCAGGGACAGGAGGATTGCTGAGTTTGCGTCGGCTTGCCTGGGCACCATAGTGAGCTCAGGGCCAACCTGAACTACAAAGCGAGACCTTGTCTCAAAAAGCAAAAAAAAAAAAGAAATATAAAACAGATCATGTCCCTTGACATCAAGGAGTTCACAATGAGTATTTGAGAAATAATTTTTTACAGGAACACGGGTATTCCAGATATTCAGAATTGTGAGTTACTGGTCAGAATGTGTGTATGTTTGTGTACTTTCGTGTGTGTGTGTGTGTGTTTGTGTGTGTGTGTGTGTGTTGGATTCAGATGGGAGTCAATACAAACAGTATATTCTACAACCTTTCCCCAGGAAAATTACAGCTTCAATGAAAATTCCATATTTAATTTTCATTTGTGGTCCCAAATGTGTGACAATGTTAACTCATGGGTCCAACGAAAGCACCTCACTAGGTACTTTTATGCTGAGAGTTAGTAATATCTTTTTCACCTCTTTGCCATTAAGGAATATTGTCATACTTCACATGATATGGATAAATTCAGATTAATCTTAAATTTCTTGTTGAACTCCCCCCAAAGATGGTAAAGTAAGTTGTTCCAAGTCCTCCTCTAAAAAAACTGTAGAATTTGAACTACAAAACTTAAATAATGCCTCCCTATCATTAAAACTGTATGATGTATTCATGTATAACTGTTCTTAACATTACATTTTTAAAAAATTGATTTCCTCTTTCTTAACATTTACTATAGCAAAACCTCTTCTTTCAGAATTAGTGTAATTCAAGAGATGAAATACTAAGCACAAAATAAGTGAAAGGCACTATAACTAGTCTTGGCCACAAGATGGCAATAGCAGAAACGCCACTTTTTTCAGTGCCAAATTAATAGCTTCACTTAGTGTGGTTATTGTAAAGCATGTGAATTCAAAACAAGTTTTGAAGTTTGGAGTTTACTAGACTGTAAAAATATTAGAAAGTTAGAAACAAAATCACTTTGCACAGCCTTTAGCCCTTAAAAATCCAGTAGTAGTAATTGTCAAAGGATGTACATGCCTTCTTTTGGAAACAGCATGTTTACTAACTCAATTTTTCTGTATATGGCATCATTCAGTTTTTTATTGAAATAATATTTGTACGTATTTATAAGACCCCATGCAATGATTCTGTATATGTGTATTGATTAAATAGGGTAATTAGCATTTCCAGTCCTCAAACATTTTTCATTTCTGAGTTGGTAAACCCTGAATTCTTTTTTACACCTATATTAAAATACACGCTAAATTATTATATATTACAGTTACCTCGCTTGGTAGAGAAGGCTAGAACTAATGCTTTCTACTAACTGCATTTCAGTACCCCTTGCCCAATTTTTCTCCAACAGCTCCCTCTAATCCTCTAGTGGCCACTATTCTGCTCTCTACTTCTATTAACTCTGAGCTTCTAGAAAATAGTAAGAACATGCAATATTTGTCCTTCCAGGCATATTTCATTTAATATGATGTCTCCTAGTTCCACCCATATTGCCAAAGATGACAATACATGCTTTGCTCTTTTTCATGGCTGAATAATATTCAATCGAGTATATAGATCACATTTTCTTCATTTATCTATGGCTGGGATTATTTCCAAGTCTTGGCTACTGTCAATAGTACTGTAATAAACAGAGGATATAGGATATCACTTTGACAGAATAGCTTCATTTCTTTTAGATATATACCTAATTGCAAGAAAGCTAAACTACAAGGTAGATGCCACTGCACTAGCATGAGTATATTTTTGCACTTCATCTAATTATTTCTTTCAGCCATGTGAAGCCCTTCAGTGATTTGCTGTCACTTTTAGAATAAAGTCAGAAGTTCTAAAGATGCTTAAAAGGACTTAAATGAACTGATTCTTGCTGAATTCATTACTTTTATTTCTTGCCATACCTCTATTCTCAGACTGTACAATGAAATCTTTCTATTTTGTTTCTGTCACCAGATCTTCCAAAGGCTGTCCTTTCTTTATTTTTTGCCACAATGTTCATTTTCTCCCTCCATTTTATTTATTCCCAAAAAGCTAAATGAAAACAAAGCTATGCAAAAACCTAGCCCTGGGATACAGCTTCTCATTTATTACTGCAGTCTGGTTTTCTTGTGCTCTACTGCACAAGAGGTTTTACTGCAAAATTCTTCATCTTTCATTGGCCTGGCCATAGACATGCTTAATTCCGCGAAAAATATGGGCTACTGGTGTGTTTTATTTTGCTCCATGATATCCTCCACTTATTTCATACAACAGTGACCACTTCTGCAAGAAATATGCCAATTCTCCATGTTTTTATATTTGATTAAATCAGATTATGTAAGCCAATATTCCTTGTAATATATAAAATGAGATTAAGGTTTTCTCCCAATTTCAGACCATCTAGATTGGACCCACCACTTCTAATACCTGTTTTCAACATATGTTGTTTATAAAACAGACTATCCACTTATAAGAAGTTTATTAAATGGAAAAGTATCCATTTTACTCTTTTGCATTTCCTTCTGTCACCAGCCCCATATAATCTAAACCAAGAATGAAAAGTGCAGCAGTGTTTTCCAAATGAAATGAAATTTCCACTAATGGGTTAAATGAAATAGGAAAGTGATGTGCTTTTTGTAATACACACACTTAGGGAACATTTCCACAGCCAATACTTGATTCTTGGGCTTTTTTCAAAACTTTGTCATTATTACCCCAAGCCAAGAACATGATGCTATTGCTTTTCAAAATCATAATAACCTATGAAACAAGAAAATAAGTCTGCAGGGCCTCTTATGGTAATATCCTTAAAACCATGAACGGACACAGGACAAGCAGAGCACAGTCTCCTTTCAAGTAGATTCTCAGAGAAACAGACCGACAGACAGGCAGATTAGATATAGATAGATAGATAGATAGATAGATAGATAGATAGATAGATAGATAGATAGATAGATAGATGATAGATATTCCCATATATATGGAAAAATTTTGTATTATGTATTCTGTAAAGTATGATTGAGTCTAGAAAATATTTGGTAGGCAAAAATATATTGTAATACTATTTTATGGGTAGTATCTACAAAACTGTAGAAAGAATAATACTTTTGGAAGGGCACATATTTTTGGGAAAATATATGAAAGTTACAGAAAACAATTCAGAAATTACCATATAAACAAATCTACAGTAACATACAGTATTTTGTTTCTGGAGGTTTTCTTCTTTTAAAAGAAACAGAAGATTGCAAAGAAAATAAAAATGTTCTACACTCCCAAATAAGCCTAAGACTTACATATCAGAGGAGAATATGGGATAATTTATAAAGACCTTGGGAAACCATGCTCTTTATATATAAGTAAAATCAAATCATATTTCTAATTCAAACCCAATAGAAAATAAATTCCATATTTTATTAAAAACATAAAAAGGGGAGTCAGAAGAAAATAGAAAAGGAAATCTTTAGAACCTCAAAGAAGGAAAATATTTGGCTAAGATTAGAAACAAAAATCATAACAAAAATAGAATGTTTGCTAATTTTCAAAATAGAATTTATATTTCCATAAAGTTAGTTGCTGTTTATCAACAAAACCAAAGTGTTTCATCTGAATGTCGCTGAATGAAGTATTTGGTATTCATTAATAATGTCCATCAGTTTTTCAGTTTTTTATTGAATTATTTATTGTTACAATTTATATACATCTCACCATCACATATAAATTTGGGAAATCTGTACTATTATATGACACAAGTTAATTTTCATTTTTACCAATGTCCCTACCCACCCACACCTCATCACCCCTATATACATGCTTTTGTGTTTTCTTTCCAAATCACATTTATTCCTTCCCCTCATTACATTTCCACACCAAATTTCCTATGAGAATTGCCCATTCTACAAAAACTATCATACTTTCTAGAGCTCATTTGCATCTACAGGTGCTCATATCAAAGAGAAGATCTGGTATTTGCCTGTGATCTATTTATTTCACTTATTAGTGTATCCTCCAGGTGTATCCATTTGCACATAAATAAATCAATCTTGTCATTCTTTATGACAGAATAATATTCCATTCTATTAAAAAAAAAAACACATCTTCTTTATCCACTCTCCAGTTGATGGGCATTTGGGTTGTTTCCAAGATTGAGCTATCACGAACTGAGCTGCTATCAACAAGGGTGTACATCGGTCTTTCCAATGTGTGTGTGTTTTTTTTTTTAATTCTTTGGGGTATATTCCTAGCAGGGAAATAGCAAGGTCAAATGGGACCCCTAGTCCTAGTTTTATGAGAAATTTCCACACAGATCTCCACAATGGTTGCACAAGTCTGCAATCCCACCAACAGTGGAGAAGGGTTCCTTTCTCCCCACAGCCACGCCAGCATTTATTGTTGGTTGATTTTATAATAGCGGCCATTCTTTGTGGAGTGAGATGAAATCTCAGTATTGTTTTCATTTGCATCTCTCGAATGATCAGTGACGTTGAACATTCCTTCATATGCTTCTTGACTGCTTTGACTTCTGCCTCTGAGAAGTGTCTGTTCATTTCAGATGCCCATTTTTGAATTGAGTCTTTAAACGTGGGGAGGCTGAATTGTTTAAGTTCTTTCTATATTATAGATAATAGCCCTTTGTCTGATAAACTGCTAGTAAAGATGTTTTCCCATGTTGTTGGTAGTCCTTTAGCAGTGCCAGTGACTCCTTTTTCTGTACAGAAGCTTTTCCATGGGATGAGATCCCATTTGTTGATTCTTTCTGCTAGTACTTGTGCTCTAGAGGTTTTATTCATAAAGTCTCTGCCTAAGCCAATGTCTGCAGGAGTTTTACCTAATCTGTTTTCCAGCAGGCTTATTGTTTCTGTTTTAATGTTTAAGTCTAATATCCATTGTGAGTTTAGTTTTGTGAACGGTGAAAGAAAGGTCTAGATTTAGTTTTTGGCAGCTTAAAGCCCAGTTTTTCCAGCACCATTTGTTAAAGAGGCTGTCTTTCCTCCATTGCGGTTATTTGGCTCCTTTGTCAAAGATAAGATGGCTTAGTGTATCAGGGGTTGTTTCTGCATGTTCTAATCTATTCCACTGGTCCTCGGGTCTGTTATTTTGCCAGTACCATGCAGTTTTTATCACAGTGGCTTTACAGGAGAGTTTTAAATTGAGGATTGTAATACCCCCTCGCCATGTCGTGGTTACTTAGAATTGATTTTGCTATTCTAGGTTTCTTGTGGTTCCCAATGAATTTTTGTATTATTTTCTCCAGCTCTGTGAAGTATTATTTTCTCTAGCATTGGAATTTCAATTGAAATTGCATTGAATCTGTATAGTAGTTGTAGGAATATAGCCATTTTGACGATGTTCGTTCTCTGTACCCAGGAATAAAGGATGTCTTTCCATTTTCTGATCTCCTTTTGTATCTCGTATAGTTTTCAGAGTAGAGGTCTTTCACTTCCTTTGTTAGGCTGATTACTAGATATTTCATTTTTCTGGGTGTTACTGTAAAAGGGATTGACTCCCCAATTTCTCTTTCAGTGAGTCTGTTGTTTGTGTAGACAAAAGCTATTGGTTTTTGAGCATTAACCCTGTATCCCGCAACACTACCAACTTTGGTAATTTCGTCTAGCAGTCTTTTGGTTGAGTTTTTAGGATGCTCTAGATAGAGTATCATATCATCATCATCAAATAATGACAGATTAACTTCTTCCTTTCCTATCTTTATTCCTTTTATATCTCTGTCCAGCCTGATTGCTATGGCTAATGTTTCCAGCACTATATTGAACAAGAGTGGTGACAGCGGGCATCCTTGTCTTGTTCCTGATCTTACTGTAAAAGGTTTCAGTTTTTGCCCATTAAGTATGAGGCTATTGGTTTCTCCTAAATAGCTTGTATTAAATTGAGATAAAGTCCATCGATTCCGATTCTCTGTGGGGTTTTGATCATAAATGGGTGTTGGATTTTGTCAAATGTTTTTTCTGCATCTATTGAGATAATCATATGGTTTTTGTCCTTGAGTCTGTTAATATAGTGTATTACATTGATTGATTTATGTGTGTTGAACAAGGCTGGCATCCCTGGGATAAATCCGATTTGATCAGGGTGTATGATTTTCTTGATAACTCTCTATATTCTGTTTGCCAGTATCTTATTGAGGATTTTTGCATCAATGTCCATTATAGAGATTGGCCTGTAGTTTTCTTTATTGGTGGGATCTTTCCCTGCCTTTGGATTCAAGGTGATGGTTGCTGCAAGGAATGATTTGGGGAGTACTGCTTCCCTTTTGATTTCATTAAAAAGATTGAGAAGTACTGGTATTAACTTTTCTCTTAAAAGTTTTGTAGAATTCAGCAGTGAAGCCGTCAGGACCAGGGCTTTTCTTTGTTGGTAGGTTTTTTATTACATTTTCAATTTCCCAGATTGATATCAGGTTGTTTAACATTTTTATGTCCTCTTCATTCAGCTTTGGAAGTTCATATGTGTCTAGGAATCTATCCATTTCTTCTAGATTTTTCATTTTCTTGGAGTACAGATTTTCAAAGTACATGTTTATTATCCTTTGGACTTCTTTTGGATCTGTGCTGATTTCCCCATTTTCATTCCTTATAGCATGGATTTGAGCCTTTTCCTTCCTTGTGTGATAAGGTTGGCTAAAGGTCTGTCCATCTTATTTATCCTTTCAAAGAACCAAATCTTTGATTCATTAATTCTTTGTATTATTCTCTTTGTCTCCATTACATTAATTTCTGCTCTGATCCTTATAATTTCCTCTCTAGTATGTGCTTTGGGTTTGTTTTGCTCCTCTTTTTCTAATTGTCTGAAGTTCATCATTAGATTGTTTATTTCAGTTTGCTCTATTTTCTGAGTGTAGGCATTCACTGCTATGAATTTCCCTCATAGATCTGCTTTCATTGTGTCCCATAAATTCCTGTATGTTGTACTGGGGTTGTCGTTTCATTGTAGAAACTGTTTCATTTCTTCTTTAATTTCTTTTGTGGCCCATTGGTTGGTCAACAGAGTGTTTTCAATTTCCATGTGTTTGTGAGGATCTTGGAATTTCTTCTGCTATTCAGCTCCAGTTTCAAGGCACTATGGTCTGATAGTATGCAGGGGATAACTTCGATTCCTTTGCATTTACTTAAGCTTGTTCTATGGACTAGAATGTGATCTATTTTGGAGAATGATCCATGAGCAGCTGAGAAGAAGGTATATTCTCGCTTTG